>JAXGGA010001589.1:0-146909 GCA_038373865.1 Uloborus plumipes | reverse complement strand
CTAATAACTTTTGAATGAATATTCCGATTTGGACAAACTTTTTTTTGTTGGAAAGATCTCGGCGAGTACAGCTCATTCCCATATTTGATTTTTCGATTTGAGCAATTTTTGGTTCAACTTTGAGCCGTTCAAACAACCTGTCCCGCGATGCTAACTTTTTAGTTAACAGTCCGATTTGAACAAACTTTTTTTTGTTCGAAAGATCTTTTCAAGGATACTTCATTCCTGTATCTACATTTTCGATTTGAACAATTTTTCGTTCAACATTGAACCGTTCAAGCAACCTTTCCCCCCTAATAACTTTTGAATGAACATTCCGATTTGAACAAACTTTTTTTTGTTGGAAAGATTTCGGCGAGTACAACTCATTCCCATATTTGATTTTTCGATTTGAACAATTTTTGGTTCAACTTTGAACCGTTCAAAGAACCTGTCCCGCGATGCTAACTTTTGAGTGAACAGTCCGATTTCAACAAACTTTTTTTTGTTCGAAAGATCTTATCAAGGATACTTCATTCCCGTATTTACATTTCCGATGTGAACAATTTTTCGTTCAACATTGAACCGCTCAAGCAAGCTGTCACCCCTAATAATTTTTGATTGAACAGTCCGATTTAAATAAACTTTTTTTTTGTTCGAAGGATCTCAGCAAGGATACTTCATTACAGTATTTAAATTTTCAATTTGAACATTTTTTCGTTCAACATTGAACCGTTCAAGCAACCTTTCTCCACCTAATAACTTCTGAGTGAACCATCCGAATGGAATAAACTTTTTTTTGTTTGAAAGATCTCGGAGAGGTTCATTCCCTTATTTCGCTTTTTGGTTTGAACCGTTTTTCGTTCAATATTGAACCGTTCAGAAAAAAATTTAACATTAGCGCCTACGGGGAATTTAAGTTGAATGTTGATCCTGGAACTTAAAGTCGGATTTCCTTCAAACTAACTTTGTAAAAAAATGGTTTTGATAAATAATGTTTGTAAAGTACTTTTCTGAATAATCTTCTGTGAGGACTCTGATTCCGACTCCGACTCCACAAACATGGCGGAAATGCAGGATCAGAAAAAAATGACTGACTGTGCAGACGATTTTTTGTTTATTTATTCATTTGTGTTATTTTATTTATTACTATTTTTTTTTTTTTTTGGCAGACGATTTTTTTTGTAACAAAAGTGTTTCATTCAGGAGGGCATTTTATTCTTTATTTAAATTTAACAACTGGCAACGGTTTAAAAGTGAAAATCGAGACATTTTATCGACGGACGAGTTTTTTTTCCTTTCTTTGATAAAATGTGTTTTGATGTACTTTGTACTTTTAATTTTTTTTTTTTTTTGAAAACGATTGAGGAATTTTTCTACGGAAGAACTGTAACAGTTACATTCTTTAAAAGGTGCGATAAAACTTCATTTATTCATTTATTTACTTTTTATGTCTCTATTTCATCTGATGAGAGGGGTATATTTTGCTTTTAGAAATCAGCTTTAAGTGCTAAAAAGGTATGTTTGACATAATGTTTAGTCTCAGATGATCAAGAGAATAATGATCAGATGCTAGAATGCCGATGTCGATGTACGGGAAAGTAGGCTCGTTTAGTTCTTGACAGAACTTCTTGTTATTTTTACCTCTCTTTTTTATTTTATTCATTTTTTCAAATATTATTTTTTTATATTTATTTATTTTTTTTTTGATATTATTTATTTATTCTTTTAAATAATCATTTAATTAATTTAATTTAATTATTTTTTTATTTATTATTAATTTTCTAAAAGTACTAATTATGCGTAGAACAGAATCACTTTTTTTCTCTTCCAGACATTTCAAGCACACTCACACACAAAATAAATAAAAAAAAAATAATGATAAAGAAACTAATAGATAAAGAACTAATTTAAATTAAAAATATTAATTAATGAATATTTTTTATCAGTAAATAATTTAAATAAATAAGTAAATAAATAAATTAGTTTTAAAAAATCCCCCCCAAAAATTTTGATAGCGCAACTTGCGCCATAATCCCCCCTGTGGGCACCCCTGCATAGGTGGAATTACCGAGCTGCCGGTGTTTTGCATTAACTATGTTTTGTGATTTTAAATTATATAAGCACTCCCAACCAATTTTATCAATACTCACTCTGATTTTCTTTCCTAATATTATTATTATGTTATTTGCATAACAACTACAAGTGAATCATAGTATAATGTCCTTTATAATGACACATAAGGAAAACACTGAGAAAGAACCTCTTGAGTAAGTTGTTATTGGCCTTCTCACAAATTCGTACATTCATTCAACATTTAACAACAATTTTCTCGTCAAAAGTTTGTGCCAGTCATGATTATTCTCACAAAAGCGATCTCCTACCAGTAATTGAAAAGGAAGGAAAAGACAAGAAAGAAGGAAGCTAATTATACTTTCCACTGATTTCTCCTTTGCAGTTTCAGCATAAAAAGCATTACTTGTTTGGATTGCTGCTACAAGTTTTGTTACAGCACTGCTTCTAGAATCTTGCTTTAGTTAAGTTGTACTTGGCGTATTTTTATTTTCTGAGATTTTTTTCCATGGAATTGTTTATTGCCATGTTTAACCAGCCATAAAAAGTGCTTGTGTGGCGATAAGAAAATAAATAATGAAGGACATTATTTGCCTTTTAAATGCACGTTTTAGTGGAAGAAGCGGTTTAACAAAACTGAAATTTTTCTGTAAAACAAAAAATAATCTGCAACATAGTTTTTAAAAAAACCAGTGAAACGTAAAATTTTCCATCAAACCAAAGAACAAGCCGCAAAATATCATGAAATATTCTATTAAAATATTCTTCCTGTTAAACAGATAAATAATTTTCAAAGACATTAAAAGTTCAATTAAAATGAAGTTTAAATAACTCCCCGAGAATAGTTTTTAAAAAATCCAATGAAAAGTAAAATTTTCCATCAAACCGAAGAACAAGCCCGGAAATATCATGAAATATTCCATTAAAATATTCCCCCTGTTAAATAGATAAATAATTTAAAAAAAACATTAAAAGTTCTATTAAAATGAAATTTATATAACTTCCCTAAAATAAACATATTAACTCAAAAAAAAAAGCTATAAAAGTTCCTTCAAAATGCTATAAGCCATGAGAAGCAGAATGGCGGACAGAAATATTGATAAGTTTGTTGTTGTATCAAAATGACTGAAGATATATCGACCAAAAAAAAAAAAAAAAAAAAAACGATATTTTTTGCGATTCTTTTTTCAATTTTCGCTTGACAAAAATTACGGGGTTTTCTCGGTTTGGGGTTCAGTTTCGGTTTTTGTTCCGATCAAAACAACGATTCTTTTGGTTTTTCGGTTCAGTTTCTATTCGAAGCCCTGTTTAAAGACAAACTGAGCACGAAACGATACACCAGCTTCAGAACGGTAAATATGACATTAAAAAAAATATATATATTAAATAAAAGCTTGCTTTCGAAAAAAAAGATGATTGTTTCCCTGCCATCGATTCCAGTTGTTTTCCACCATCCCGAGATATTCTAGAAGGGCGAGCCTTGAGAAGACCTTTTTTTCGGAAACGATTGACCAACTTTCTCTGCCGTTGCCCAACCCAGTCGACCTCACAGGCCGCGCGCGGTCCGATTATTAACGATCGCATAATGACAGCGCGGCGGGTCGGGATCGCAAGGAGCCGGCCTTCGGGGAGAGCCTCTCCACGTGGGCTCGGCTGAACTCGCGAGTGACGAGATGCTGGATTGAAAAGTTGTGTTTCTGGTGATGATTGTCGGCTTGTTCGGTTGTTATTGAGCGGGGCGCTGCGCCCTGTGCCCTTTTAAGCAATTTTCTTTAAACCTACCAATTGCGCTCCTTCACATCGATACCCCCCCCCCCGTTAAATAATTTGTACGCTAATAATTCTGTGAAATGTCATTTTTTCGACTGTGATTTTCCTAAAAAATAATCGTGTTTTTATTTATAATTATTATTATTGTTTATATTTATTTATTCATTTCTTTGAGAATCCGTTTTCACTGTCGGGAAATTTGAAAAGTGGTCAATTTTTGATGTAATATTTTTTTTCTTTTTTTCTTCCCTGCTAAACTTGCCGCAATAAGATGCTAGCGAAAAAAATTTGTTTCTGATGATGGCTGCAATCTTGTTCGGTTGTCATTGGGCGGGGCGCAGCGCCCTGTTGACTTGTAGAAGCGCCCTGTGCCCTTTGAAGCAACTTTCCGTGAAACTAACATTTTCGCTCTTCACACAATTCGCGAACTTCCCGTATGACTTTTTTTTCTTTTTAGAAAAACATTTCTTCCTACTTAATGCTAATACTTTTGTAAAATTTCAGTTTTTCTATTGTGATTTTCTTAAAGAATATTCGTGTTTTATTTGTTGTTTTTTTTATTATTTATTTATTTTTTTAAAATCCTTTTTCACAATCGTGAAATTTGAAAGTGTCCACGTTTTATATGAAGTTCTGCTTTTTCTTCTTCTTCTTCTTATTTTTTTTTTCTTTTTTGATACATTTCGGGACGCCCTGAACGTAAATTTTTGGGAAGTGAATAGTTCCTAATTGGCCGATTGAAACTTCAAATTATACCGAATCATAAAATACAGTCCTGAACTCCTGCAGACATACCTACATCTAAGGAAAAGCTGTTCTATGAGACAAAAGAATTAAAAAATAAATAAATAAATAAATAAATAATGTATATAAAATAAAAAAAAAATAATAATAAAATTCAGAATTTAAATAATAATATTAATTTTATAAAAAATGCCCTAGTATCTACCAATTAACTGGATCGTTAGAAAAAATGCTCCTAATGTTCTTTCTCAGACTTAATTCCTGGTGCCACTAACAGATGATGTACCCATCTGGAGAGCGAACAAAAAATTCACTTCTGTATTTGCATTGCTGTTTATCTTTAAATCTTCAAGTTTTTATGTCCTTTGTACGTAATTTAAGTTCCGCCAACTCTTTATTTTTTTCTGCAAGACTCGTTTGGCGCAGTTAGTTTGAATTTTAAAACCTAAAGAGAGTAAGTGTTGATCTGTTTACATGTTACAAATTTATTTACTAAATTATTAAAAACACTATGCCACCGTCAAGTTTGACTGTAAGACATCAAAACTACTACTACTACGATACTATGTCGGGCATGTCAGTTTCGATTATATTCTTCAAACAGTTTTTCAAATTGAAATATACGAGCAAAGGCATAAACAAACATGTGTGTTTTGTAGCTTTTAAATGTTTTGACAACAAATTATTTTGCGTACATTATTAATGACCTTTACGGCATTAGGCTGGTATCCTCGCGACATTTAATTGTCCCAGAAAACGCCCTCCAAATGGAGGACGTCTGTCGATTGAAGGAATTTCCTGTGACTTGATTGATTTCGGAAGTATTTATATGCAACATCACGAAACTAAATTTTGTCACGTGAGGACGTTTGTGGGGCAATGTGATTTCCTTTATTTCAGTGAGGAGAGCGAATTTTCATCATTTCCTCTTTGCGGTGCTGTATTAACCTAAATGTGGGGATAAAAATAAATAAATAAGTAAACAAATAAAAATTAAAAATAAATTAATAGTTTGAAAAACTAAAAAGACTCGCTTATGTAGCAATATGAACTAAAAAGTAAAAAGCGATATTTTAATGTAAAATTGTTCAGCAGCAAAAGGATGGCTCATATTACTTTTTTTTTTTTTGAAATAGCTTAAAACAATAGAAACAAAACAACAGACCAAACGAATAACTTCAATGTATATATTAAAAAAAAACTTGCTGTGCTCTCCATTTACATTTTGGCAAGGGTTTTGCATCATAGCTAAACACTAACGATTAGCTAACAATGAGAATTTTTAAATTTAAGACATTCAATATCAAGTCCCCCACGCTTTTTTTAGCCTACTTTCCCGTTAAAAATAAAAGAAAGACGAAAAAAGTATTAAAAGTAGCTTAATGCATCTAAAAATATCGCCAAGTCCAAAAAATATCGCCAAGTTAAAAAAAATATCGCCAAGTCCGAAAAATATCGCCAAGTTAAAAAAATAAAAAGGTAAAATGAATATCGAAAAATTAAAAATTTGAAAGTAGGGTATTGAGATGGGGAATTTGTGTGTCGGTCGGTCGGTCTGTCGGTCTGTCGGTCGGTCTGTCTGTCTGTCCCCCCCTAATAACTTTTGAATGAACATTCCGATTTGGACAAACTTTTTTTTGTTGGAAAGATCTCGGCGAGAACAGCTCATTCCCATATTTGATTTTTCGATTTGAACAATTTTTGGTTCAACTTTGAACCGTTCAAAAAACCGGTCCCGCGATGTTAACTTTTGAATGAACAGTCCGATTTGAGCAAACTTTTTTTTGTTCGAAAGATCTTTTCAAGGATACTTCATTCCCGTATCTACATTTTCGATTTGAACAATGTTTCGTTCAACATTGAACAGTTCAAACAAGCTGTCACCCCTAATAACTTTTGAATGAACAGTCCGATTTAAACAAATTTTTTTTTGTTCGAAGCATCTCGGCAAGGATACTTTATTACCGTATTTAAATTTTCAATTTGAACATTTTTGGTTCAACATTGAACCGTTCAGGCAACCTTTCCCCACCTAATAACTTTTGAGTGAACCGTCCGAATTGAATAAACTTTTTTTTGTTCGAAAGATCTCGGCGAGTACAGCTCATTCCCATATTTGATTTTTCGATTTGAACAATTTTTGGTTCAACTTTGAACCGTTCAAACAACCTATCCTGCGATGATAACTTTTGAGTGAACAATCCGATTTGAACAAACTTTTTTCGTTCGAAATATCTCATCAAGAATACTTCATTCCCGTATCTACATTTCCGATTTGAACAATTTTTCGTTCAACATTGAACCTTTTAAGCAACTTTCCCCACCTAATAAACTTTTGAGTGAACCGTCCGAATGGAATCAACTTTTTTTTGTTTGAAAGATCTCGGAGAGACTTTCCCATACATTCCCATATTTCGCTTTTTGAGTCAAACCATTTTTCGTTCAATAGTGAACCGTTCAGAAAAAAAAATTTACATTAGCGTCTACGGGGAATTTAAGTTGAATGTTGATCCTGAACTTAAAGTCGGATTTCCTTCAAACTTACTTTGTAAGAAAATGGTTTTGATAAATAATGTTTGTAAAGTACTTTTCTAAGTAATCTTCTGTGAGGACTCTGATTCCGACTCCGACTCCGCGAACATGGCGGAAATGCAGGCTCAGAAAAAAAATGACTGAACGTGCAGACGATTATTTGTTTATTTATTCATTTGTTTTATTTTATTTATTATTATTATTATTACTATTTATTATTATTATTATTTTTTTGCAGACGATTTTTTTTTGTAACAAAAATTTTTCATTCACGAGAACATTTTATTCTTTATTTATATTTAACAACTGGTAACGGATTAAAAGTGAAATTCCGGACATTTTATTAACGGACGATTTTTTTTTTCTTTTTTTTTTTCCTTTGATAAAATGTGTTTTGATGATCTTTGTACTTTTATTTATTTATTTTTTTTAATTATTATTATTATTATTATATTTATTTATTTATTTTTTTTTTTTTTGAAAACGATGGAGGATTTTTTCTACGGAGGAACTGTAACAGTTACACTCTTTAAAAGGTGTGACAAAACTTTATTTATTCATTAATTACTTTTTACGTGCCTATTTCATCTGATGAGAGGGGCATATTTTGCTTTTCGAAATCAGCTCTAAGTGCTAAAAAGGTATGTTTGACATAATTTTCAGTCTCAGATAATCAAGAGAATAATGATCAGATGCGAGAATGCCGATGTCGATGTACGGGAAAGTAGGCTTGTTTAGTTCTTGACAGAACTTCTTGTTACATTTGGAAGACCTCAAATTAGGGTCTAAAATTTTGTTCGATTAAATGCACATTTCGTAGCAGTGGAATACAATTAAAATTAAATCGGGACTTAACATTTATTTTACTGTACTGGTACGCGTTACAACGAGATAAAACAAGTGAGATCCAGGTTTATTTTTTTTTACTCTAGGATAGATTTTTTAACGTTATATTACAAAAAAAAAAAAAAAAAAAAAAAAAAAACAACAACAACAACAACAACAACAACAGTTAAATGCTTTATATTAACGATTTCAGAAACTTTCCTAACAACGGGATAAAACAAGTGACCTCTAAGTTCCAGGTCTATTTTTTTACTCTAGGATGGATTTTGCTACGCAATATTACAAATGCTGGATTTTGCTACGCAAAAAAAAGAAAAAAAGAAAAAAGAATCAGTTAAATGTTTTATATTGACGATTTCGGAAACTTCCCCACGCCAATTTTTATTGAAATGAAAAGTAATATTCAACTTACGAACTTCAACCGATTTTTCTTTTCCTTTGAACCAAAAAAATATTACGAGAGTAAGTTATTATAAAATTATTGATGATGATTTTAATTCAATATTGTTAGATATCTTACTGAAGAAAGCATATGTAAAATAAATAATTAAAAAAAAGAGACCAAATAAATAAAAGTGAAATTTTATGTACGTGTTACACTCCCCCCTTCACCCCGTAATATAAATAGTTACCGGAGATTTTTGGAAGAATATTTTATTCTAATTTTGAAATGATCATGTAAAGTTTGTGCTGCTTTTCTTTTTTCTTTTTTTGCATCACACGAATGTGAATATTTAAGCAAGAAAGTAGGTCTGAATTCTCAATAATAATATATAAAGCAGTGAGTAACCGGCCCTATGCAAGGGCTAAGGCAGGAACATGCAATACACCGCCAACTCGTTCATTTCGATCCATGGACTGCAGTTTCGTGCTTATTATGCACTCATCAGCTTGGAATACGAAAGTAGCCGAGTTGGAGGCAAAAACCCTCTTATAGAGCAAAGAGAGCCAAAAAAACTGGTAGCTAATGTGAAATTAGAATACCAGCGAGCGACCGCACTTGGTACGGTACAACTCGTAAATTTCAAGACAGAGCTCGGGTATAAAGCATTTAGTAACCGCCCCTAAGCAAGGAGTTGGCGGTGTATTGCATGTTCCTGTCTTAGCCCTTGCTTAGGGGCGGTTACTCACTGCTTTATACCCGAGCTCTGCCTTAAAATTTACGAGTTGTACCGTACCAAGTCATTGCTGGTATTCTAATTTGCATTAGCTACCAGTTGTTTTGACTCTCTTTGCTCTATAAGAGGATTTTTGCCTCCGATTCGGCTACTTTCGTATTCCATGCTGATGAATACATAACAAGCAGGAAACTGCAGTCCATGGATCGAAATAGCCGAGTTGGCGGTGTGTTGAATTATACATAAGTTTGAAAAAAATTACCGTGATATTTCTTGTTATAAATGTTCCATACAATAATGCTTGCATTGTCGTATCGAACATTAATAGCAATTGTAATCGAAACAAAACAAATTATTCATAAAATTACTATACATTCAGTTTAAAACATTTAAACTTGAAGTTTAGATTTAGAAATGTAATTGTGCACTAGAAAGGTTTTACGTTTCTGAAACGGAAATATACTTTATTGTTAATGGAGTTTAAAATTTGAAAAAAAGTCAAATATTTGAAAAATAATAATAATAATTCGGGACGCACCCCTGTTGCAGTCTTCGGTTTTCAATCTGAAAGAGGGACAACACGACATCTGAAGTCCAAAAATGAAACAAATAGAAATTTGTCATTGCTTAAAAAAAGAGATAATTTTGACATCTTGTGTGTGTGTGTGTGTGTGTAGGACGCCTCCGCCAGGAGGGGCGGCGGTCGAGGAGGTGGAGCACCTTCCACCCATACGGGGAAGACTCAGACTAAAATCTGAAAAACACGGCAACTGTAATCGAAAATTAAAATAAATAGCAATTCATTGTTGCTCAAATAAAATATGGTCTACGTTATTGCCAAAAAATGTTTTAAAAGTGATTCAGCCAAAATCAGAGCTGAATTTCTAAATAGGCCGCTGACTAAGGCGGCAATTTCTTTTGCTGTTTAAAATTCTCTTCCTATATTTTTTTTTTCTTTTGCACTATCCTTGAAATTAAAATCTCATCAATTTTTATTCTTGTAGCGACATTTCTTATTCACAAATACTATTTGTTTATTAATCTCCTGAAAATGAGAGGTATTTTTAAACGGCTCTTGGTTAATCGCGTTTTGTATTTATAATAATAAGGCATCGTTTTCATATCTTAGAAAATGGTTTTCATAAACAAAAAATAAGCTATAAATAAATATATAAGTGAAAGTGTGTCAATTGAAATTTTCTCAATCTTTCTTGCTTGTAGTTTTTATGATAAATATGACCAATTCATTTGTATGCTGAATATGTGCATCTACTTTAATTGCCAAATAAAATAAAGTTTCTCTTCGTAATTTATATAATTGGCGCTAGCAATCCAGCAAAAACGTAAACAAAATCCAGAACAAACGGTCTTTGCTTGATTTCTCATAACAAGATCCAAATCGTGAAAACTTTTCTGTTTTTCCCATCCACCATAATGGGTCGTTTCATGATGTCTTTCCTCTTGTAAGAACAGAATAATACTAATGCATATTCTTTATTGTCGAATTGTTTACAACGATGAGCACGTGCTGCAAATTCCATTCTTTGATGAAGATTGAAGATCCTCTTCCCGACTCTATAATAGCAGCAGGGGAATATTTTCAAGGTGACCTTGACAATCCACCTGCTCCCTGACCAGAGCATTTGGACAGGGAAAGGTAGCCCCCCCCCTCCCCCCAACCTGTGGTTCGTAAGTGGTTGGTCACAAAGCCTTTGAGTTGAGGCAAGCACGTGGTAGCTGCCATGCATTGTGTGGTGATAATTTGAGAAACAGATGCCTCTTGCTTAGCAGTGTTAGAATTTTGGATTTGGGCTGTACTTTTAACTGATGTTTGACTAATATGTTTTTTAAAGCACCGTAGACTAAGACTGTAGTGTTTGAGAGTAATTTATTGAAATTTCACGAGTTTAAAAGAAAATTTAAAGCGCCTGAAAAAAAGGGACAGTCTTGATTTTGTAGGGATTTGTATTTTGTATAAATTTAATGTTATATCTGAAGACAAAATTTCTGAAGGGGGAATATGTCTACGTCATTTGCTACTTTGGACAAAATGATTACAAGTGCTAAAAGAACTATTATGAAGATAAGTTTGAGAAATCGAGTTTCAGATCAATTATTCGGTAAGATATGCAGCTTCTATTTTATTTTATATTTTATTAATATTTTATTTTTAAGAATCTGACAGCTCTCATTTTATTTTTATTTACTGCCTTACTATTTTTTTGCCTATGTTTTACGAGAAATTTTCATTTTTTTAATTATTTTTTCTTTATTCCAGACACCATCACCGCATAAACTGTTTCATTCGTGTTAAATTATCCATGCAATCCTTAAAAAAATAATACTAAAACAAATTAATAAATTTTTAATACTTTTTATCAACTATTTAACTTCTTAGCATTTATTAAAAAAAATATTCACAACTTTTCTTTAATGAATAATTGAAAACCTTTTATTTTAAAGTGTTGGAAATGATAACTGAAATACCCGTCGAAATATTTACGTTCATACAAACAGAGGTGGCGCTAGGAAATGCCCGACAGGGGGGCAAGCTTCCCCGACAGGGGGGCATAAATATAATTTTAACATTTACAATTCACTGACCCCCCCCCCTCCAATCTTTCCATTTTTTATGATACGTAAACACAAAAGTAATAATTCTTACCTCTAACAAAACAAATACGAATTTTGTATTTACAGTTTACCATCAAACTAAAAAAAGATGATTGAAACTAAATAAAATGATAGAAACATACTAATACAAGTTTTATTATCCGAAATAAATAGACACACAGAGAACGAAATTATTAATTAATGAAAATTTTCCCGGGTTTCACCAGCTTAGTTACGTCCGTTTTTTTAATTCTATTTATTATGAACGAAAATGTCGTGGGGACCCCCCCCCCCTCCTCCGATTTTGTTTTTTGAAAAGAAATGAAAAGAAAAGTATGTTTCGTAAATTAAACATCACTCCATTTTTTATTAGAAATTATTAATTTCCCCACAAATATTTTTATTTCTTAAAAATCCTAATTCTGAAGTCCGAGTAAAAATGTTGGATTGAATTAACAATTTTGGAGTGATACCTTATAGTATACTACAAGTTATCACTTCAAAATACGGAAAATTTTCAACTTTTAATCGGCTACGCCTCTTGTGCTAACTTTTCTTATTTTATTTTAAATGACATGCCACTCGAATTTCAAAATAAAATGCTGTTTTACTTTCGGTTTTTTCGAAAATATTATTTAATTATTGAATATAAGACTAATAATGAAGAAACATTTTAAATACATTTCTATTTAGTTTCATCTTTATATCACTTACATTAAAAAACGAAAACCATTAGAACTTTATTTTGCGAGCTTTTTTGGCTGCAAAAGCTTTTACCATATCATCAAATGATAACTTAGTCAATAATGATAATAATAAAAACAAAAATAAATACAAGCTGAGTAACCTTAAATATGTTAAAAAATAGATAACTAAATACCAAATGAGTAATTGTTTTCCTTTTCATGTTGACTATTATATTTAATACGTTTGAAAACTATTTGAAATGAAAGAAATCTTAAAAGCCTTAAATACTTTGCAAATGAAAAATATTTTCATGAATTTCACTTTAGAAAAAATCTCAAGTAAAAAATGTAAATTTTACATTTAAACTATCCAATATTTAGCATTAAAAGAAGTGTACAGTGAAATTTTAAGAAACTTAGAAATCCTAAACTTTACTGTGTAAGAAAAGGAACGAGAGCATTATCAAAAAATATCATTGAATAAATGCTTATTAATTAGCATTTGTTTATTAAATACTTTATGAAATATCACATATTATGGCTGAAAAATATTTTGTACAATTTATTTGTTTAAAACAAGAATTTAAATTTGAAAATTGGTATTTTTTATTAACGCGATAATTTTCAGGAACAAAAAATTTCCCCTCTTTTACAAAATTCTTGTGATTGACCAAAAGTAGCCAAATTTTAATTCTTACATTAACTAAGTAAAATGGTTTGTTTAATGATGTTTATTCGGAAACCCAATTAAGTGATTTACTTTAAAACAGGTCATTTTTATTATTCAAATTGTTTATAAATATATATTTAAAATATTTTTTTAATAAAAAATGCGAGCATCCATGTAGACTTTGATGCTTAGCAGTTGCTGAATAATCTTACCTGGTTAAAGAATGAACCTCTCCCTAGTTTCTGAAAACGGGACACAGTTGATAAAACTTAGAAGGTGAAAAATTTGCATTTAACATTTTCCACAAGAGTTTTTTTTTTTTTTTTTTTTTATCGGCTGTAATAGTGCCCTCCTCCATTCGGCGCCCCCAAGTGGCTGCTTGTATTGCTTGCCACTAGGACTGTCCTGAGGGTGCCAAAATTAGATTGATAGTAGATTTAAAATTTTTCATATGAGTTCAATTTCTAAAAAAAAAACCATAAAGCATTTTCTAAAACGAGAGAGAGAGAGAGAACTTTGAACTGAATCTCCATTGTGAGAGATTTTTCTCAAAGAATGAGAGAAATTAATCGACAATGTTCAAAAAATCTGTATTACATCATGTAAATTAGATAAACAATATCTTACCAGTACTCCTAACGTCTTTTCCATTCAACTACGATGATAGCAACGAAAAACATAGATGATTTTCTTTTTCCCGCACTTTAATCCTTTGCCTGTTTTGTGCACCAGATGGTTTTTTAGACATATAATGAACTCTACTATATGAATGTCATAGAGAAATAAGGTAGTATTAGAAGAGAAGAAATAAATCCGTTGTGAGAGCTAAAGATGTCGTATAGTGAATGATTCTACTGGAGACAGATTGATAGGGGTTGGGGGGACTTGGCTCCAATTCCTAAAACAGAGGCGACCGGCAAGGGAACGCTGCAAGGATTTTCCCCTAGGCCAGTGGGGTGGACAAGCTTTCGTCATTGTAAGCTAAAAGGAAGACACCATGTTGACAGTTTTATTGCAGTTTAATCTTGGAAAAGAGACGCATTTTCCGCTTCTTTGTATCGGGGTGCTTTCAAAAGCTTCACTTCTCGGAGTGGGTGATTCAAGATGAAACTTTAACTGGTCACTCTCTAAAAGAAAATATATTCATGCCATTTACTGCACTCTCCTCACTTTCTCTCCGTCAATCTTTCCTACGCCTTTTAAACATTAAAAGACATTTCTTTAAATTCTTCCTGTGCCTGCATTGAGCCTTTTTTTTAGGGAGAGCTTTCTTTTAAAAATTAGTCTTTTTTTTAAATAATGAAAAAAAAAAAAAAAAAATATGCAGTTACTTAGCCAGTTCAGCGCCCCTAAAATCTGGCGCCCGGGGCACGAGCCCCGTCAGCCCCCTCTAGTTACGTCATTGCTAACCATCCCCCCCCCCTCCCCAACAAATGTTCTTTGCAAAAAACATCTAAAATTATAATCACTTTAAAAGTTTCTTTTTAGTTGAGAGGCATGGAAATTCTCTCTCTCCTTTGGTTTTTTTCCCGCATAGGGCAAAACTACAAAGTACTATTTTTTCCATTCTACACTTCCACACAGTAAAAATTTAAAATAGTTTCGTCTACACTTATAGGATAATTGCTGAACGCTCTGTAGGCGAAGTTTTCAAATCCTGTTAAAGAAGAAAAAATATTACGCATTTCACCATATGCTGATTTAAATACAATAGAAAAAGAGAAAAGCTGAAAAAACTAAACCCGAAGCTCAAAAATATCCGTAAAAGAGACAAAATTAAAAATGAATGGACAAATCGATATTAAAGGATATATACATACGAAAAAAATGGAGAAAGAGATCAATTTCGTGCCATCTTTTGGGCTTTAGTTTTTTTTACGTGTTCTGTTCCAAACTTTATTTATTGGAAATCCCTTTCCTACTCCAGCCTAGCTCATACGACAGAATTAGCAAATTTATATACACTATTTAAAAAAAAAAAGAAGAAAATAGCAAAAAAAAAAAAAAACAAGCCGCCCAATCCCAAAACAATCTCAAACTTGCTTTTCCCTGTTCTGACCTTTCACCGAACTTAAAATTTTTATTACTTTAAAATAAAATTAATAATTACAAATGTTATCCAGAATCTCTACATTTCATAACCAATACATTTCAGCAGGCCTGCCTTTGGCTGGGGGATCGGAGACGAAAGCAATGCTCCACCTGATTTTGGGAAATTAATAGATTTACAAGTGGGTGTGATTTTTGCTATTTTTTGGTATAATTGACGATGAGTATATATCCCTTGTCCTCCTTCTGGAAAAACGTAGGAAAAAATCGTATCTTTTTGTGAAATTTAAAAATTACTCAGTGCATGTTTACATTTAAAACAAATTTTCCAGTGGCATAAGTGA
This sequence comes from Uloborus plumipes, assembly GCA_038373865.1. NCBI lineage: Eukaryota > Metazoa > Arthropoda > Arachnida > Araneae > Uloboridae > Uloborus > Uloborus plumipes. Next base: position 131,485 of record JAXGGA010001589.1, on the reverse strand, counting down.
TCTTCCCAAATACATTATATGATGATTTCGAGTTGATTATATTTTAAACCGTGGAAATATAAATTGACACAAATAATAGCACTTTTAATTTAATCAGCTCAGTTAAAATCAATGCTATCCATCATTCTTATTGTAATCGGCAAGTGGCAAAAGACTACATTCTGCAAATATCGTTCAATATTTTAAAACCATCGGCATAGTATAACACAACTATAAATTACATCGATAAAAAGTTATATATTTTTTTTCTTTTAAAACAAATGTACATGCATGTTAGAGAAAGATATGCAATGCAATAAAATAACAAATTGAAAAGCAAAGCTCTATCATTTCTTTAAATGAAACACAATAAGTTCTTACCTCTGTAATGAAGAAAATTATTTTCAGCTGTAGCTGCACTTTCGTCTTACTATACAAGTGCCCTAACTCATTAGACCGAACTTTAAATTGCGTCGAACCACTAGTTACTAGAATCGTCCAACTGTCCTACTACTTTTCGAATCCCATGGCCCACCAGACTCTGTCGAGTGAACCTCAGCGCTTTTGAAAAGTTTCGTCTGAGGTCTGCCATACGGGGACCTAAGCATTTCCCCTCTTCCCATCCTACATTTCCTTTGAAAATTTCCGATAGACTAATTGTCACCACGGTCCTTACGCTGATGGGCTTTTTACGACTCAAGTAGCTGCAATCTGCTTTGTATCGTCACTCGTCCGCAAAAAACGGGAAATTTGCACACTACCCCCTGCTGACAAGACGACAGCAGGCAATGAATGACAGGAAATAATTAGGGGGCAATTCATCGAATCGCCATCGGGGAGATCGGAAAGTGTCTCTGAATGTCAATGAATGTTTGTTCAAAACACGCTAGAAACGATTTTCGTGTGTGGTCTGATTAGGAAGAAAAACCTACCAGGAGGTTCCCGTGTTCTGCATTGGATAAAAATTCGCGCTATTTTTCAGATAATGGATATAATTTAGATTTTTTTTTTTTTTCGGGAAAAAAAAATTCTTTGTCGGAATACTCTGTCGGAATCAATCAGATTTCTATCGGAAAAAATTTTAATGTCGGAAATTTTTTTCCGACGAGCTCGGAATTTTCCCCGACGGGGGGCAAGACGCTTCCGACAGGGGGGCAATTGCCCCCCTGCCCCCCACCTAGCGCCGCCACTGCATACAAATCTTAAATTAACTAACGAAACCTGGAAAAATGGAAAGAAAATATTTTTTTCTGCAGAACTTATTTTAGGGACGCATCGAATGTTTTAATTTTCTAAAGGTACGTAGAGAATATTCGAAACATAATATTCAAAAAAACATTATCATCATCAAATAATAATGTTTCGTCGTTACGTACAATAACAAAGATACTTATTCATGAAAAGTTGCTACAAATTGCATACAATTAACATGTTTGTTTCATAATGGTTTAGAATTTACGTAAAAGCTGTTTATTAATCATTTACAAGTCACTTCACAGGCACAAAAACTAATTATTTATATATCACATCTTCCTCTTTTCGCAATATAAATTTCAGTTATTGCTAAAACTTATTATTTATTTATTTAGTGCACAATATTTTATTTGTTCAATTTCACAAGACCTCTTTAAATGGCGGAAAACAGTTTTGTTTTAGTTCGACTTCTTTAGTATTTATATCAGTTATCTTTCCATTTGAATTTTGTAATTTTGAAATTGTAAATAATATTGATAGCTAAATTGGTTATACCGCCACCAAGTCTGTTTAAGCAGCCGTAAAAGGCAGCTACACGGCTCTTTAAGGAGAATGGTATAAAAAGTGAATTGTGTAAAGATAAATGAAAACGCTGGTCACTGAAGACGGCAGGCAGAAATAAAAATAAGGAGTTTAAACTGAAAGTGTAGCGTAGCATATTCAGTTGAATGAAAAACACTTGTACTCTCAGCTTCTGCAAGGGGATATCTGCCGCAGTTCGGTTACTTCCTATTCCAGAATGATGAGTCCATAATAAGGATGAAACTGCAGTTTCTGTCCTGGATGGAACATGGAACCGAGCTGCGGTATATTGCATGCATTGATGCTTTAGCCCTGTCTTAGGGACAGAAACTTGCTGCTAAACACGTGTTGGGTTTTGTCTTCCTTTCTTTGTTTTTTGTTGTTATGTTACCACACGGATGATTTCAAATTTGAAACATTTTTCTTTTCTTTGGGAGAGAGAAAAAGTGAACTACTCTTGCATCCGAATGAGTTGCGTTAACCAGAGGTGACGGTATGTTATAAGTTGTCCAATTTAATTTTGAATTCGATAAGTTGATTTTAATGTCGTCTCTTTGGCGTGATGGCAAGGCGTTGGTGTTCTACACCTTGGTCCCAGGTTCCGATTCGCGTTCCGCAGTGACTCAGTGCAGTCGGTGGATTTTCAAGAACCGAGAAGCAGAAAATCGTCCGGGCCCATGTGATATGATTATGGGGGCCTGTAAAAGATCCCTTGGTTACAGTGGCGGCCCTAGCAGTTTTGCCGCCCCGGACAAAAATACAAAATACCGCCTCTCTTAAAGTTTGATAAGAAATAAATTGCTTATAAATGCAACTTAATAAATAGATGCTGTGAATTAAAAACAGTGGGATAAAATAAAATCCTATATTCAGGGTCGGTTTTAAACCGAATATAACCCTAAGTTATTTTGGAAAAAGGGCCCCTTTGTAGTCCTGAAAACTTTATTGTAGGCTTAACAGGTTATTTTTGTCCCTTTTTTGGAAGCTCTTGCCCCCCCCCCCCCTCTGCTTTTTTGCACTTCATACTGTCTGCAAATTCAGGGACTCGGGGGGTTTCTCCCTCGGGAAAAAGTTGGAAAAATAAATCTAAAGTTTTACATTTTGAGGTCTTATAAAGGGTAACTAAGACAACAAAAATATCAGGAGAAAAATAGGCAAACAATGGGTCGTTCCATATAAAATCAACAAATTTTCAGAAATTTCCGTGCCGCACCATTTTTGATTTTGATCATACTTGGTAGGAAATATGCACCAATATTCTGTACCTCCAAACTGTTTTATTTTTGTCTCGAAAAAATAATATTCTCGAGATATAGCCATTTTTTTGTTCCGCCGATGAGTAAAATTCGGCATTTTTGATCTTTTTTCTAACAGCTCTGGTAAATTTACTTCAAGTGGTAGAAAGATGAAACATAGCTTATTTTGAAGCTAAAAGAATGAACTTTTATTTGTGCATAAAAAGAAACGGTTTGGATTAAGCCTAAATATAAATTTTCCCGTGTCAATTCGCGGTTCAAAAAGTGCCGTTTTCGTCATTTCAAGCATGAAAAAATATATGAAGGACTGACAGTGGGGTTCTAATTTTTTTTTCTCTTGCACCCAGTTATAGATACTAGAAGCACAGAAAAAAATTAGATGATACCAGTAGTCTTTCATTATGAAAAAATTGCTTAAACGTGAGAAAAAATGAAAATTGGCCTTTTTCACTCCCCAAAAACGGCCTGTGGAACAGGTAGTAAAAATTTACAAATGCATGGAGTAACAAGAAGTTCTGTCAAGAACTAAACGAGCCTACTTTCCCGTACATCGACATCGGCATTCTCGCATCTGATCATTATTCTCTTGATTATCTGAGACTGAAAATTATGCCAAACATACCTTTTTAGCACTTAGAGCTAATTTCGAAAAGCAAAATATACCCCTCTCATCAGATGAAATAGACAAGTAAAAAGTAATTAACGAATAAATAAAGTTTTGTCGCACCTTTTAAAGAGTAACTGTTACAGTTCCTCCGTAGAAAAAACCCTCCATCGTTTTCAAAAATAATAATAATAATAAAATAAATAAGTAAAAGTACAAAGAGCATCAAAACACATTTTATCAAAGAAAGAAAAAAAAAAAGCTCGTCCGTTAATAAAATGTCTCGAATTTCACTTTTAATCCGTTGCCAGTTGTTAAATATAAATAAAGAATAAAATGTTCGCGTGAATGAAAAATTTTTGTTACAAAAAAAATCGTCTGCAAAAAAATAATAATAATAATAAATAGTAATAATAATAATAATAAATAAAATAAAACAAATGAATAAATAAACAAATAATCGTCTGCACGTTCAGTCATTTTTTTTCTGAGCCTGCATTTCCGCCATGTTCGCGGAGTCGGAGTCGGAATCAGACTCCTCACAGAAGATTACTTAGAAAAGTACTTTACAAACATTATTTATCAAAACCATTTTCTTACAAAGTAAGTTTGAAGGAAATCCGACTTTAAGTTCACGATCAACATTCAACTTAAATTCCCCGTAGACGCTAATGTTAATTTTTTTTTCTGAACAGTTCAATATTGAACGAAAAATGGTTTAAATCAAAAAGCGAAATATGGGAATGTATGGGAAAGCCTCTCCGAGATCTTTCAAACAAAAAAAAGTTTATTCCATTCGGGCGGTTCACTCAAAAGTTATTAGGTGGGGAAAGGTTGCTTGAACGGTTCAATGTTGAACAAAAATTGTTCAAATCGAAAATGTAAATACGGGAATGAAGTATCCTTGAAAAGATCTTTCGAACAAAAAAAAGTTTGTTCAGATCGGACTGTTCACTCAAAAGTTAGCATCGCGGGACAGGTTGTTTGAACGGTTCAAAATTGAACCAAAAATTGTTCAAATCGAAAAATCAAATATGGGAAGGAGCTGTACTCGCCGAGATCTTTCCAACAAAAAAAAGTTTGTCAAAATCGGAATGTTCATTCAAAAGTTATTAGGGGGGGGGGGACAGACAGACCGACAGACCGACCGACACATAAATTCCCCATCTCAATACCCTACTTTCAAATTTTTAATTTTTCGATATTCATTTTACCTTATTATTTTTTTAACTTGGCGATATTTTTTGGACTTGGCGATATTTTTTTTAACTTGGCGATATTTTTGGACTTGGCGATATTTTTTAGATGCATTAAGCTACTTTTACTAATTTTTTCATCTTTCTTTCATTTTTAACGGGAAAGTAGGCTAAAAAGGTGTTACATTGCCCTTTAAAACGAAACAAAAACTGTCTTGTTATTCCAAGGCATTAAAGAGATATAAGCTTTCAAACTTTGAAAACAAATGAAAAAGATCCCTTTTCACTCCCCAAAAACGGCCTGTGGAACAGGTAGTAAAAATTTGAAAATGTATGGAGCAAGAAGGCATTACATTGAACTTTAAAAGGAAACAAAAACTGTCTTGTTATTCGAAGGCGTTAAAGGATATAAGCCTTCTAATTTAGATGATTATTATAAAAAATACATTAAACTTGAGAAAAAATGAAAAATGGCCCTTTTCACTCCCCAAAAATAGCCTGTGGAACACTTAGTAAAAATTTGCAAAGGCATGGAGGAGGAAGGCGCTACATTGCCCTTTAAATCGAAACAAAAACTGTCTTGTTATTCCCAGGCATCAAAGAGATAAGGTTCTCTGAAAATTGAAAATAATTGCTTTAACTTAAGCAAATAAATCTTGCATGAATTTTCAATTTTCAAATCTTCTTTTGCAAATTAAAATCAATTAAAATAAAAATTGCCTGTGCTTGTGGTTCCATAAATCGGTGACATTAATCAACAAGGAAAAAGAGCTTAGAAGAAAACTGACACTGGCTTTCGATATAAAGTTAGTGTTGGATCGTCGCTCCAATCTGCCGAGTAACACAACACTGAATTCTAGAACAATTATATTTAAGGAACTTTATTTGCACTTTCTAGCCTCTGACATTTTAATCTTAATTGCTTAGTTTCAAAGATTGCACTAACTTTATAAGAAACGTCTGTTTTAAGTTAAGAAATATAGATATTACTAAAGATTTTTCTCAACATTGTTTTTTTTTCCAATTTATTTATGTAAGTATGAAAAATATATAATGGGTCCTAAATTTTTAAATATATATATATATACAATCAATTATCTAAAATTTGTTAGATTATCATTTAAAAAATGCAGTTAAATAACACTTGTAGCTGATGCACACTTTTATGACAACTTGATGAGAGATTAATAGTTTGCTTGCTATATCAGAAATACCCGGTAAGGTATCATTGAAAATGTGTTGTTATGCATTGGTAAATGTATTGTAGGAGTATGAAGAAAAAAAAGGTTTTATTGCTTTTACATTATTTTTGAATTTTAATCCTGCAAGCTTTCTGAGTCAATTTTTAAATCAATCTGCTCAGCTAATTCATAACTTGGCTGCGATTATTTTTCATTGGAAAGTATTTATCACGTCTGGCATAATTGTTTAAATCAGCAACCTAATGTCAGTTTTAGCTTCTAATCTGTTTCTGAATTTTGCTTTTGTCGCAGCACAGAAAGCGAAAGATGTTTTGCCCGCTTTGTGTGAAACAAATAACAATGCTTCACAGTCCTTTTGGAAATTTCAGGATTCTGTTTAATATCATTCTAAAAATGCACAATTAGTTTCAATTGGTTGTCTGTAGTTACATCAATTTGCTGTTCTCTTTCTTTTATCAAGAGTCAGGAGGTGTCAGTTATGAAATATAGTTTTGATACAAAGATAATTTTTCTTTTTAAGTAGGAAAATTTTTAAGAAATGCTTTGGAAATATTAAAGAATATTTGATCTTTTATATATAATTTACAAAACTTGTATTAGGGGCACACCGGTGGGAGGACACTATGACCTCCAAAAAAAAAATCATATTCGTCAAATTTTCATTAATGGTTCGGAAAATTTGAAGGCAGCGAGACAGTTTTGTAATATTACAATTACGCATTATTTTATTGTTTTTTTTTTCAATGAGGTCTTATATCTCTTCCCAGCAGATGTAAGTATCTATGCATGCACACATTTTATAATTTTTTCTTTTATTCGTTCGGTAAAATTCGGCGCTTCATTTGATGAATTGAGATTTTTTTTCCCTCCCGAAAAAACTACATTTTAGGTGCTCTTTCAACAATTTAAAAATCTCGACGTTCGAAATTTATCCGCTGTAGTTAGTTTGTTTTTTAAAATGTCTCCGGTGACAATTATAGTTTCTAAAGAAGCGTTTATTTTAAAAAAAAATCGTTTTTTTTTAAGGCTATGTTGAAATAGGATTCCAAAGTGCAAAAAGAATGATATTTGTTAATTTTTTTTGTACGTTTCTTTACTTAAAGAAAATGTATTTGTTATATTCGAGCCAAAAAGCCGCCCTTATAATTTGCCGCCCCGGACAGGGGTCCGGAATGTCCGCCGCTAGGGCCGCCCTTGCTTGGTTATTAGTTTGGCTTTAAGTGCCTTAGGTAAAATTCACTCCCTAGTGCAGTTTCGCATTGAAGAGACTCCAGGTGTTTCTTTCTGGTGAAAACTGGGCTTAAAATCGGGTCATTGACATGATGTATATTGGAGGATCGCATTAGTCTGAGAGTTTACGTAGCCAATTCATTCAGTACCATCAGAAAGAAAAAACAAAGTTTAGTTTATTGATCTATTGTCTTCTACTACACTAATAGCTACACACAACCATACTTTTAAAAACTGTAGCACATCAACTCATTGATAGAATAAGGATAATCCAATGCCAAAATTCGAAAGTTTAATTCTGTCTCAGTTTTTTCTTCCTTCCGGTTTTTAAAACTGTCTTTCACTAAATTGAACACAAGATTGTTAAGGAAGAATAAAAATACCAGCTTTCGCCAGTAATACAGTAAGCAAGTCTACAACTTGAACAATGATGAGGTCACGGTCATAGCAAGGTCAAATATAATTCCATTTCTTCTGGGTTCTTCTAAGAAAATGCCATAAAAATTTTCTTTCCCCTCCAATTGAGGAAAGTCTGTACTCAAGCTACTGATGCTGCATTAATATTAAAGCGCTCAGGCTGCATTAATGCAAAAAGAAGCTACATTAGTAAGTTATAATTTTAGGACTTTCAATTTGCATCGCTTCTTAAGTAAATTGAGTCCTTTTAATTTCAAACATTTTACGTTGTACGTAGCACCAGTACGTCATTGTTTCAATTTTTTTTTTGATCATTAATCTTTTCGTGTCCGTTTTTTTAGAATACATTTTTTTTTCATTTCATTTCCTAATATCCTTAATTGTTAAGCAGTTTTTTTCATTGTAATTCAGTTAAATTCACTGCTGTAATTTGAAAAAAAAAAAAAAAAATGGTAGAACGTCCCTTTATGTTTGTGGGAATGCCTAAAAGAAAAGATGGTTTGTAATCAATTTACATTATATTTTAGCATAATTTTTACAGTAAAAAAACACACGCAAATATTTCAGCTGACAATGGGGGGGGGGGGTGTACGGGCGTCGGGAAGAATAACACACATACATAATTTTACCTAAAATGTTCAATATGGGAGCTTAATAGTTCATTATGCATGCAATTAAATCCACTTTAATTTAAAACAAAACTTGAAACTATTTCCGAAAACACTTTTTCCACAAAACATTAAAGACAATGATTTTTAAAAATTTTGAAAAAATATGCTCCGGAGTCCTTGATGGTCCCACTCTATTCATTAAAAAACATTCATTAAAAAACATTGAAATCATTTTTTTTCCAAAAGTTTCAAAAGCATGATCTCAAAAAATTTTGAATTTTGAATTTTTTTAGCGAAAATTATTTAAGTTACATACAAAATTAAAGTCCATGCAATTCTCTTTAAAATGATATGTTATAAAACTCCGTAACTCCCAAAAAAATTCAGTTATAACATTTTGAACAAAATTTTAGCAAAAATAGTAAAAATTTCTTACATTATTTGCTGTTACTGATGGTCTGAATATTTTATACTCATGTTTTATTTCTTATTATACACTCTGAATATTTTATATCTATTTATTAAACTAATTATGATTGAGCAATACATTGTAAATCTCATATATTTAAATTTGCAAAAAAAAAAAAAAAAAAACACTATCTTTAAATGTTTACAATTTTTCCTTCCTCGATAATTATTCAAGTTGTATACCAAACTAATTCGCATATAATTTTGTTTTTAAAATGAGCTATAACACAGTTCTGTAGCTCCCATAGAACTTGAGTTGTGACATTTTAAAGCAATGCTGACAAGTAAAATTTCTAAATTTAGTTACTCATAAATTAAGAAATTTGGTAAGCTTTTTTAAAAAAATCACACCAAAATCAAAGATGTCAAAATGTAAGATTTCCGTCTATTTCATCAAAATTTGAGATGGTTAAGTTGAATGCCTTTTCACATAACCATTGAAGCTTTTACAACTTAAAGAGAGCTTCACTGCAACGTAAGTGACTTTGCAGAAAAACGCAATTTAAAGACTCGTTTAGTATAGTAAATTCAACCAGATTTTTTTTTTTTTTTTTTTTTGACATCCGAATTAATGAAAGTACTGATTAAGCAAAATAACTTCGGAATTAGACCGTAGTACATAAAAAAACTACCTTACAGTACATTGTAAATATTGTATTTTGAATTCAAGAAAATGAAATATAAAACTGCAGAAGGGTTATTCCATGTCAAGTGATCCAACGTTTTTTACCTTACATTTTTGTATTTCTTTCACATTTGGCTCATTAGTTGTACCCATTGAGGTAATCAAAAGTCTCAATTTTTGGATTTTTATCTCTATTATTTTTTCATTTATGAGACTTTGAACTTTGGAAAAACCCTCGTTTTTCCATGGATAAGGGTACATAAAAGGGACCATAACTCGGCACCAAATATAGATAGAACGATTTGGTAAATGGCATTTTAAAGTACGTTAGTTGCCGCTTAATCGGATATGCAACATGACTAATTTGATAAAAATTTTCTTTTTCAAAAAATGAAATTTAAATTTCAAATTTAAATTTCTCGAAAAACATATAATGAATTTTTTTGAAAAAATTCTCAAAAATTCTTGTGTATTTCATCTACGTTTGTACAAATTTTTAGATTGGGATCTCAATGGGATCATATTTTTTTGAATTTTTGAATAAAACTGTATAGGAAAAAAATGATATTTTTTAGATTCTATTTATTTAAATACTAAGTTCTCTTGCTTGTGATGGTCTAAAAAGTAGTGAACAAACATGAATATGTTTAAAGTGAGCTAGCATGAGCTTATAGATTTGTCAGGTTCACCCCCCTCCCCCTTCCTCCCCCGCACAACCACTCTTTTTTAATTCAAAACTGTTCAAAATGTTTAAAAAAAAAACTCTTTGATACAAAATGAATAGTAAACTTTTTTAAAGTTGGTAAATGAGTTTCCTTATAACTAGACGAAGTATCCCCCTCCTCCACCCAAATATACCATTAACGCTGTACTATTATGACGTCTAACCTGGGGATTGAATTGACTATTATTTTTACTCTAGGTAAGTGAGCTAGCATTAACTTGTAGATTGGTCAGCTCCCCCTCCCTTCCTTCCTGACCCAACCATTTTCCCCCCAAACTGTTTAAAATGCTAAAAAAAAGCTTCTTTGATACAAAATGAACAGTAAACTTGTTTAAAGTTGATAAATGGGCTTCCTTATAACAAGGCAAAGTACAACCCTTCCCCCACCCAAATATACCATTAACGCTATACTAATATGACGTCTCACCTGGGGATTGATTTGAGGATTATTTTCCCCCTAGGTATATATTGTTTTTCAGACGAAGTGTTTCGTTTTCAATCCGAACTTCACAAAGTGTACTTCCATTCAAAATCTGAATTTAAACTTATGGTTCATTTCATCCCCTCCCCCAGCACCAATCTTCAATTTTGAAGGGAGGGAATAAATGGGTCGCCCCAAGATCATAGCAAACAGCAAAATAGCACTGTTTCCCCTTGTTCTCATAATGTTTTCCCATTATTTTTACACAAAACTGAAAAGAAATTAAAGTGTCACGTTATATGTCAGTCCCCATCACTGCCTTTCCTTTCTCTTATTGGACAAAGCTCATGAGCTAATAGGAAAGAGTAACAAACAGAACAAACTGAAACACTACCAGACATCAGTAGAGACTAAGGCTTTGAAATGGGGCTAGGCGGGATGATAAAAAAAATAAAAGTTTGGAGTGGAAAGGTAGGGTAAGGGGGGGGGGGAGCAATCTGTAAAGAAGTTAAACAACATGTGAGGTTGTGCTCAAAAAAGCAGTGTTTGTTTAATATATATATATAGATATATCTTGCTGCATTACTTTCCTTTACAACAAAATGAAAAAGAACACAAACGATTAAAAAAATTAAATAACAGCTGCACACTAGATAATGTGGAAAGATAGTTATGGGGACACAGACATATGATCTGATATTTTGATTTATTTTCAGTTTTGTGCGAAAAGAATAGAAAAAACGATGAGAACAAGGCGAAACAGTGCTATTTTGCTGTTTGCTATGATATTGGGGCGACCCATTTATTTCCTCCCTTCAAAATTGAAGATTGGTGCTGGGGTAGAAGATGAAATGAATCATAAAGTTAAATTTCAGATATTGAATGGAAGTACACTTTGAAGTTCGGATCGAAAAGAAACACTTCGTCTGAAAAACAATATATATACCTAGGGTGAAAATAATCCTCAACTCAATCCCCAGGTTAGACGTCATATTAGTATAGTGTGAATGGTATATTTGGGTGGGGAGGGGGATACTTCGTCTAGTTATAAGGAAACCCATTTCCCCACTTTAAATAAGTTTACTATTCATTTTGTATCAAAGAGTTTTTGTTTTTTTTTAAACATTTTGAACAGTTTTGAATTAAAAAAGAGTGGTTGTGCGGGGAAGAAAGGGGTAGGGGGGTGAACCTGACAAATCTATAAGCTCATGCCAGCTCACTTTAAACATATTCATGTTTGTTTACTACTTTTTAGACCATCACGAGCAAGAGAACTTAGTATTTAAATAAATAGAATCTAAAAAATATCATTTTTTTCCTATACAGTTTTATTCAAAAATTCAAAAAAATATGATCCCATTGAGATCCCAATCTAAAAATTTGTACAAACGTAGATGAAATACACAAGAATTTTTGAGATTTTTTTCAAAAAAATTCATTATATGTTTTTCGAGAAATTTAAATTTGAAATTTAAATTTCATTTTTTGAAAAAGAAAATTTTTATCAAATTAGTCATGTTGCATATCCGATTAAGCGGCAACTAACGTACTTTAAAATGCCATTTACCAAATTGTTCTATCTATATTTGGTGCCGAGTTATGGTCCCTTTTATGTACCCTTATCAATGGAAAAACGAGGGTTTTTCCAAAGTTCAAAGTCTCATAAATGAAAAAATAATAGAGATAAAAATCCAAAAATTGAGACTTTTGATTACCTCAAGGGGTACAATTGATGAGCCAAATGTGAAAGAAATACAAAAATGTAAGGTAAAAATTTTCTCAGATTTTGGACCACTTGACGTGGAATGACCCAGAAGAGAAAATTAAAAAATCACATTCCGGAAATAAAGAATAAGGACTACAGAGTATAGCAGTGGCGTACTGGGGGGAGGGGGGGAAGGGACATATGTAATGTACTCTCCAAGATTTTGTTATATTATTACAGACTGATACCGAGGATCAAGTTTTAAAAAACAGTGGAAATGCTCGAATTCAAAATGGAAGGGAGATACAAAATGAATGGTACGAAAAGAGAGCTAGAGATTTCAAAACGTAACTTCAAATATTTTTAAATTGAAAAATACATGATAAGAACTATCAAATATTGCTGCACAATACATGCTTCTTTCTACAATTATAAGTGAACAGTGAAGATATTTTTAGTTGTTAAAGCGTAGAAAAAAAATATCTGTATATGTAAGCGTGATCTTTCGTTGTTTTTCCATACAATATACACTTATACCCTTTGACCGAAACCCACGCTTTGACGCCTTCCCCTAGGAAAATGTTGAAATGATGGAGCAAAACGTTAAAAAACTAATAAAATCGAAAACGAATATGCAATGCATTTTTATGTAGCAATCAACTATTTGATGGATTTTGTTCACCCGCTCAGAAAATAATGAGTACAATATTACGCTGTAAAGATAGATATTGTTTTTACAGCTAATTTTGTAGTAATTTTACAGTATTTAACTGTAAAGTAGCTTGTTTTACAGTTTATTACTGCAGTGCTTTTACAGTTTTAAACTGAAACCTCAGCTGCCCGTATTATATTGTTGTTTTTACATTATTATACTGTTATTTTTACAGTATAATACAGCTAATTTGATGGTAAAATTGCTAATTTTCAGTAATAAACTAAAGTTGCTAGTTTTACAGTATTAAACTGTAAAGCATCTAGTTTTAGATTTTTACAGGGCTTTTACAGTTTTAAACTGGAACCTCTGCTGCCAATTTTACACTGTAAAAACAACAGCTTTTTTTTGCAATGTAGAGAAGGGTAATTTCAATTTGCAATTATATTCCTTACTACTCCCTATATTTAGCTTAGTAGTCTCCGTGTGAACTTTAAGTGTGCCAGTGTCTGAAGAACCTTGAGGATCGAAATTCTTCATTTGTTGATTCGATTGCCTCTTCGCGTTTCACTTCGAGTTGAAACCCACCAAGGAGATCCAGATTTTGCGAAAACGAGAAGGGAGCTCGAAATGGCTTCAAAATAAACGTAACCTTGACAAAGGGCTCTTTCCCTCGGGCGATGTTTTGTGAAATGTTATCCAAACTAAACTAAAGAGGATAGGTCGGCTCTTCTGTTTCACTGAAGAACAATAGTGATGAAATGATGTTCTAGAGAGAGCTATTGAGGTGAAAAGAAATCAATACAGCTGCTTGTGTTTTGAAGCAAACTGTTGTCTAGGCAAAAAATTTTGCGAAGTTTGGAAGACACTGTTTCTTTATTCTTTAACCAGGCCAGTCATGTATTCTGATCAGAAGAGGGTAATTATTCAGCCCCCCCCCCCGGCTCTGAGCAGTGGCGTATCCAGGAGTTTTACCTGGGAGGGGCTAGAAGTTTTGTGAGAAACTACGATGCACTTGGATATTTTTTGAAATTGAAGGCCAAAAAATACATGTTAATGTCATGATTGGTGATTTTAAGAGGCTAGAGTTCGGGAGTTCTCCTCGGATTTTTTTAAAAAGAGAGCGGAGATCTACTGAACCCTACTGGAAATACTTTGAAATTAAAATCCTAAAACCTCATTTAAAGCTACTTTGGGGATAAAGAGCGGGTAAGTGGCTTTATTTCAGGAATTGACTTGGAAAAATAGCTTTATCTTTGTTATCTTTAGTTTCATTTGGAAGAAGGTTGGGAGTTTGGTGCTCTCTCCCGAAAAATTCCCAAAATTGAAGAATAAATAAATAATAAATAAAAGCAGTTGTGGTCTATCTTTGGTGTTGTTAAGGTATTCATTCGTCTTTAGGCTTCTGGGGGTGACTTAACCTCTTTAGTCCTGACGTTTTTCAACGATGAATTTTAAGTTTTTAAACCTTTATTAGGTCTGAACAATACCAAGAAAAGAAAATTAGGATTGATGAGAAATAAATGCTACGATCTTAGATTTGTAATGCATAGTTTTTTTCGTTATAATTTGCTTTGAAACCAAATATAAACAAAAACTTGGAAGGTACACATATGTGTACCTTCAACTGGGATTGAAGAGGTTAAGCCCGTCAGCTCCTTCCGTGGGTGCGCCACTGACTCTGAGAAGTCAATGTGTACAACAAACTATCCACTTCAAGAACACAATATTCAGATCCGTTTTAACTGTCATAACAGTATTTCAATTCCATTACAACAAAATTTCGTTAGAACGAATAAAATTTGCGATCCCTTGAAGTTCGTTGTAACGATCTTTCATTGTACTTACATATTTGATGTAAGCGTGGGTTTTTGCTGCTTAACAATATAATATGCATAACGATATATAAGTGCCATTTGATCCCCCCCCTTCCATTGAAAAAAATTAGTAATGACTGGCCTGTCTTTAATATTTTTATGGAAGAATCATTTGGCGATAAAAACTCAAAGTTTTAGAAATGGCTCGTTTTTTTTAAACAAACCCGAGAAAATGTTTTAGGCAAAATTAATTTCGGATTGATTCACCTATTCTCCACAAGCTTTATTTGACTTTTTAGTGGTAAAGATATGTTTTCGCAAGATTTGTCTCTTTGCAAGTTTCCTAATAAATAAATAAATAAATAAATAAACTTCCTTAGAAAAATAATAAAACGATACGTTATGAATCTTCAAATTAAAACACTGCTGCAAATATTCAGTTAAAAGGAAGTTTTCAGTTATTAGTTTCGGTTTCGTGAACCCCATGCTCCATTACCGCCCCCCCCCACGCCCCACTAAGATTTGTTTTGTTTTTTCTAGAGTTTTTTTTTTTTTTTTTCATTTCAGAGAAATTTTCTTCGAAAGATGATTCTTTTTGTTACATTTGCTTGACAACTTGAAATTTCATTGTATTTGGGCAGTTGGGGAACTGACGGGGAGAGGGAGGGGGCGCCCATATTAGAAGAAGATGCCCACAAACTGCACGGATTTGCTTGCTTCTGACATGTGTTGTCAGTTGAAGCGAAACAAATTTCTTCCCAAATTCTATAAAAATTGAAATTGCACTTGGAAGACATTAACAGTGCCTTTGGCGGCCCATAGGGCTAATCCGGTTTGGATATACCACCACTTCTATTTATTTACTAGCAGTACTCGCAAGGCGATGCCCGTGCAATAAATGTAAAGGAATTCACTTGAATAAATTTAAATTCACTCCAACCTCTGAAGTAAAATTATTGTATTCTTTAGTTTAAATGTGCTTCACAACCTTTTAAATTCCACTAAAAATCATGTTAAAGTTTCAAACAATTCGTCAAATAAATCAAAAAGACATTAAGTTAAGTAAGTAACAGGATATATTAATTATTCGAATTTAGTCAATTTTCAAGGCTTAACTTAATACGCAAATTTAAACCTCTATATATAACTTCAGGGACGAAAGAGCAGTTTGTATGGAAAATGGGGGCACGGGACATTTCCGTCGCAGCGTAGAACATTTCCGCCGCAAAGTTTATCTCTACCTCCCCTCCCCATGAGACATTTCCGCCGCGTCTCTACCCACCTTTTCCTTGCGACAGGACAAATCCGCCGATTGAGCTGGTAAAGTGCAATATTTGGTGAAGTAAAATTGGCGAAGTTTAAATGTATTTATTTATTTATTTTTGCAGCATGGAACGTACAATTCTTTTTTAGGTGATCCTTTTAATTTTCCTATTATTCTGAAATCCTGCAAATAATGTTCAACTTCTTTTACTAGTTTCTTCTTCCTTTTCTAATGCAAGGTGAACAATCTCCTTCCCACTTTTTCCAGACTGGGAAATTTCGAACTGAAATTTGTAACGTGTTTAAAATTATTCTTCCCTGTATTAAAGGTGCGTTAAGGTTTTTCAACAAATAACAATTTTGTCAAGTTCTTTCCTAAACATTAGGAGTGCTAAAAGTTATGAGATGAAACAACTGCGTTTTTTTTTTAGATTTGCTGCTTGTCGCCAAAAGATGACTTGTCGCCAAGAAAGAAAATTTTAAACCAGTCTCTGAAAATGGCGCGGCGGATTTGTCCTGTGCAAGGCATGCGCGGGATAGGAGTCGCGGCGGAAATGTCCTATGCGGGGACGTGAGCGATAAAATTTGCGGCGGATATGTCGTGTTCCGGAAAATGGACCGAGTGTTTCAGTTTTGCGTATAGTTAAGCCTTGAAAATTGACTAACTTCGATAAATTAATATCTCCTGTTCTAATAAACGGAGAGAAGCGCACCAAAACTTTTCTTTTTCAGAAAAAAAAAACCTTTCCAGCGATGCATAATGTTATGGGGTAGGGGAAAGTTCTCCCCCCCCAATTATGCCGGATGTACCAAAGATGAGACTAATTAATTAATTTAGAAACAACTAATTCGAAATTTAGAATTCGGCGTTCGAGGTGCAGATTACGGGGATGTGTTCGAATTTTGTACTAAGTTTCAGGTCTGTAGGTGCTGTGAGGGCTTCTAGCCATCGGTTACAAACATACAAACAGACAGAGCCTGTTATCTTTATATATATAGATTAATTTATTATTTTCTTCTTATATTCATAAGTGTTTCCACAACCCGGAAGGTGAAAATTTTCTTTTCTTCGTTATCGAACTTGGAATATTTGCGATTCAGTTGGCTGATTTTCTGACTGAAGGAAGCTCCATTCTTCCTCATGTACTTAACATCCTCCTTGTGGACTTTCAGACTCACTTTTCTGAAGGCTGCTTACACGCTTGAAGTGGAGATGTCCGCTAAATAAGAGAGGAATAAACTTTTAAAAGAGAACACATGCAAAAAAAAAAAAAATCTTATTAGTACCTGTAAATTATGGAAAAAATTGAACCGATGATAATAATAATGTAATAATAATAATAAGAAGAAGAAGAAGGAGAAAATAAAAAAGGGATACCCCCTCCCCCCAAAAAAATAAATAAAACTCGAGAAACTTTCGACTCGATTACTATTAAATACTCCAAATTAATTTTTGGAATGGCAAAGAGTTTTTCTTCTCCTGTTTTACCAGTTATTAATAATAACAACAAATGAATTAATATATGCACAAATAAAACTTTATTCGGTATTAAAGAACCGTTTAAAAATATTTAAAAACAATAATAAATAGTAATTATTGAACATAAAAGGTATCGCATGGGATGTTATTATTATTTTTGTTTTCTTTCCTTTGCTTTTTTGAAGAAAAGAATTTTAATCGTGAAAGAGCGAAAGGCTGAGAATCGCTACTTAAAATAAAAAGCATTGTGTTTGTTTTTTTTTTCACAATTTCCATTTAGCTTTTTTCTTCTCTCTTCCCACAATATCAGATATTAGACGCAAGCAAAAAAAAAACATAACATTATCAAATTTCTCTACACTTGTAATTCCCCTTGTCTGCGTTTAAGCATTGTCCACAAATGATGTCACGCTTTGAAGGAGGCGTTATGAAATTGTGAGTTTGTGGACAGGGGAAAGAAAGGGGTAACCAGAGGTGTAACATCACGCATTTTTTTTTGGGGAGAGAGCCCCCCAATAGAGAAAATTAACTCGAAAAACAACCTTCCGAGTAATTTCAATGACACAATTTCCGCCATAAGCGCTCCCCCCCTCAATTCAGGGTTTTGAACCCCCCCGGGGGGGGTCCCAAAGCGAATTATTGATAGGGAGTCCGCTGTGCTATCCTGCTATACAGTTGAAATTGAAGGTCAAATAACAATATTTTATTAAAAACGAAAGTATATTTATAGGAAAAAAAGGTTCTAGTTTACGTTACGTACACACGGGGGGCAGCAAACTCCCAAGAATCCTCGATTTTAATACGTTGTCACCTAATTGAGTTTCGAAGAGATTTTTACTTCCATAGCTGAAAAAAATAATGTTTAGTAATGAAGATTAGACAAGAGCTCTAAAAAATTTACAAAAGAATGAAAAAATAAATTTAAAGAAAAAAAAAATATTAAAAAAAAATAAATGTATCAAATCAGTTTTTTTGTACAGGGCAGTAAAGCAAAGCTAAGTGGGAGAGGTCTAAAACACGGGAACCTCTGCCTTACATTATATTTACACGGTGGCCCACAATGGCGTCTGGTTGCCGTTACAAGTTGAATGCACTTCCCGAAATGTGCGCAGTGAAATACGAATGCGTCGCGGCCATGACACGTGACTTCCCTCGCTGCTTCAAGGTTTTTAAACCTACTTTCGCTGCTCGCTCTGCACGTCGGTAGAGATCGCCTTCAGAAGGCCTCATGACAGTTGTGAAACGAACATCTAGCGTTCATTAATTATGATTTTAGTTGTATCATAATCATCACTTAAAGGAAACCAAGTGAGTGTTTATCCGCGATCGATGGATTTGTTATGTTTTGGTTCCCGTCCTGGATAAAGTTGTGTTGTGTTTATCGATTCTTTTGCTCGCGGAAGAATTTTCGAATTGTAGTAGGTGCTGGGCATTGTTTACAGTCCATTGTTTACTTTATTATTTCTGTGTGCTCTTCAGTTCTGTGGATATGTTTCTTTATTAAGATGAAGAAGCAAGTGTTTTTGTGTTAATAATTTGAATCAAGATTTATTCAGTTTTCTTTTCTTTCGCTCTTTTTATTACAAAGCTCATTTTAAAGAATCGATCGAGAGAAGTGCAACATGTGTTATAAAATGTTGAAAAGTGCCATTATCGTAAAACATTATGGCATACTGAAAATTATTTGATTTTAAACTGCTGATTGCAAACTCTTCACATAGCATAAATTTTAAGACGTTCTCAGTACGATTTGACATGCACAATGAATTTCTTATGAAAGCATAATAGGTACTATTCATGTTTTGATCAGGCTCGTCAATAACAATAACTCGACCCTGTGTGCGAAAGGGGGTGGGAGAGATCGATTGCCCTCCTTCATTGGATTTAAGAAACATATTGTAAACATACATCTGTATGTGTTTTCTTGTAACCCATCCCCCTATAATGTATATTGAATATGTAATGCACCATAGCTCCCCTCCCCCCCAAACCCCGGGAAACTTTCATATGATGATTCTGTTGGTGTTGATAGTTACCAGAATTATTTGTTTAATTTTGTGTGTGTGTGTGTGTTTTAATGTTTTTTGTGCAAAGATGTTTTGAATGTGAATGATATACAAGGTGCAAGGTAATATGAAGAACTATGAACTAGAATCTTTGAAAAATCAATTATTAAAAAAACAAGGGTGTATCTAGAAATGTTCCAAGGGAGGGGCGATTGTTTTTTTTTTTTCTGAAAGAAAAAAAAAAAAAAAAACAATCGCCCCTCCCTTTTAAAAACAATCTTTGCCTCCTTTTTTTTATCGCATATCCTGGTTAACACATGTTTATTACAAATGTTTCGGTCTTTAATTTTGAAAAAAATCTAGATCAGAGCCCCGAATTCCAACCATTTTTCATAGTATCATCGAAGACCATCTAAAATTTCATTTTTTGAACTTCAAAATCGAAAAACTGCTGGAGAAGAGTCCCTCAAGGGAGGGGTGATTTCCCCGAACGGCCCTCCCTTGTATCTGCCCTTGTTAAAAAACCCATAACACAAGGGAGTGGTACATCTCCCTCTTTGACAACATACCCCTTCAAATACTCGTGAGCATCCCCAAAATAAGATTAAAAAAAAAAAAAAACCCTGTAATATCAC
Organism: Uloborus plumipes; assembly: GCA_038373865.1. Lineage (NCBI taxonomy): Eukaryota > Metazoa > Arthropoda > Arachnida > Araneae > Uloboridae > Uloborus > Uloborus plumipes. The sequence continues at coordinate 111,418 of JAXGGA010001589.1, read as the reverse complement.
CACCCACTGCCGAAAAAAAAAACTTGCAGTCTGCCCTATGCATGAAACCCCCCTCCCCTTGTGTACACCTCTGTATAATAAGCTTGCAAATGATTAGTATGTCCCAGTTAATCAAGTGCAATAATTTAATTCAGTGCTTACATACATCATTTTTATTGTTCAAAATATCAATATGTTTTAGAACATAATGATCTTTTTTTGCAAAATTTTATAACATATAAGAAGTTTCATTTCATCAGCATTATTTTCTGAAAAAGTTGAAAAAGCTCCAAATTTTCTGCATATTTATTTTGTGAGGAAAGATTTCTAGTTTTTGAATTGAAAAAGAAGTCTTTGTATCTTTTGTCTTTCAAATTGTATGTAGCAAAATTTAAGGCTTCTGAAGCAAAAATTGAGTGTACCAGACTCCTAAAATCAGGCTTAAATATGAGCCCTTTATCATTACAATAATTGCATTTTTATTAATGCATTTTGCGTATTAGCATGATTTACGACTAGACTTACGAAATCCAGCCCTTTGTTGTCACATTTTAGTTTCCCTGACAATGAGAGTTTAAAATATAGTTTCAAATGTTTGTAAATTATGACATTTAAAATAATGACCTATGTTGTTAGTAAATTACCATCTGACCTTTAATATAAATACACCCATACATATATTACTGTCAAGAATTTTGTGTAGGTAGTTGGCAGTTGACATCCACTGTGCTTACATGCAAAGTTTAAAAAAGGTGTACAGTTTTGCAGCATTTTCTTTGATCGTACTGCTCATGAGGGTGTGCAATATCTTTGGCCTTCTTCTCTAAAATTTCTAAATTAGGATCTGAGAAAGATTGTCTTTTGAAGTGTCAGAAAACCAAGGCTTCATTTTTTCCACTGAACTCCCAATGTATATTCTATCATACATTTGTTTCATAGTTTGTATTTTTAGTATTAAATCACCAGATACACAAATGTTATGTTATCAATGTGTATTATGTAATATTCCTGGGTTTGGTGACCTGAGCCTCACCCTGGGTGGATGTTGTTAGGGGCCTCAAATTTCAGGATGTCAAAATTTAAGAAATGCAAATGTTAGAAATTATGCATATATGCAGTATTAATTAATATTCATATTCATAGGCCTTTAGTGTCATAAGTTAGTTAGTATATTTTACAATATTAAAAATAATTTAAATTGTGTTTTGTTATGCAAAATACATGTATAATTTGGAATTTTGCTAAAAACTCAATTTTGAACTTGAACACAGTGAAAACTAAAATTTAATAAATAGATATTTTTTATTTTTTCAATGCTCAAAATCTTTCTCCCACCCTCCTGCAAACTGTATAAAATTTGAATTTTTTAAATACATTTTTTCAGCTTATTGCAGAAGTGTGAGTGGTTCAACATTAATAGACAGGTTCAAATTTGCAGTAAACCGCATAAAGCACTTTTCTGCACAAAAGCATTTATTTTTTCCTTTATTTTAGAATTCAATTTTTAAAAAATACTAAAATTTGGAAAATGCACTTACAAACATTGGCAAAGCTGCTAATAACCAGTATTGTCTGACGCGATTTTCTTACAATAGTAAAGAAAACACCAATATTTGTTGTACAATGAGAATACTTCTTTTGTGCATTGATATTATTTCTCAGAATAGTTTGTAGGAGAAATTATAATCGAGAATATGCTCTTAAAAACTAGTTAAGTAATAATATGACATTATACATTTTGCATGTGTGAATGATTAACTTGAAAGTAAAAAAAAGTATGTAAGTGTTACACTTTGAGGAATATGCATGAGTGTTGCATTAAAAAAAATGCTGTTTTAAGTGAGCTTTCTAGAAGCAAAAAGCTGTTATTGTAATTAAATAAGGAACAGAATAGCTCGTTACAGCACCCAGATGCTTCAAAAGAAGATTCTTCATTGTTCTCCTCTTTTAATTGTTAGAGAATGTTTTTATCCCTATTGAGAATGCTTTTGACTCACATTTCTGCATTTTTTTAAGTTATGAAAAATTAAGAAGATGGTGTAGAAAAATTTTTATGTGGCATCTTTCTAGTTAAAAATTGTCAAATGTATAGCTGCTGTGGAGTTAATTCGTAAGTATCAATTTTATGATGACAGCCAGTGGCGTACCTAGGGTATTTTATTGGAAGGGACTGAAATTTGTTTTAGGAATTGTGCTAAATGAAGTGGGAAACAAAATCTGAAATTTCAACAGTCTCCTCCCTCCCAGATTGATGTAATTCTTTTTTTCAAATTTCATACTGGAAAAGTTTGATTGCAGTTTCTATTTTAATAATATGCCGACTTTTAACCATCTTGCAGTTCTTGACGAGATCTCGTCCATTTAACATGAAACTGTTATTATCCAACTGCCAGAGGGTTAAAATTTTTGCAGATGAATAAAATAGTGTAATTTTCTGTTCTCGGTGTTTTTTTCTCTCTCTCTCTATCTCGAGAAGAATGTCCTTGATCCCAATCTACTTTCTATCAAGAGTTTAAGGGGAATTAGTAGGAGGCACAGAAAAAGGTGGTTATTCATAGATATTGATTAATTTAACATCAAGCAAAAAAGGGAGAAAAATATAGATACCTACTGCAAGACTTAAATGTTAGCTACTTTTTGTATGTTATGAAGTTAAATAAGAAACAAAGTTATTTGTATAAGTTTTTAAATTTTTCTTATTATTTTCATTTTTTAATGTATAAGTAAAAATTTTATTTTTAGAGTTCAAGATGGCAGAAGCACGAATTGCTGTTGCAGAACCACGTGTAAACACTGTAGAAGAATTAGCCTCTACACAAACATGGAAAGATGTTTTTGGTTCCTTTCGAAGTACAGCAACTAAACGATACTACAAAGTCAGGTAAGAAATGTTATTGGGGAAAAAAGTTATTACTACTGAATGATTTCTAGCTGAAAATATGTACAGTATTGACTGAAAATCTTGGAAAATCAACTATGTAAATTAAAAAAAAAAAAGAATTTCTATTTATTGTATCAATTATTAACTATATCAAGGATCCTCAACTTTTTTGTACCCAAGAGCACATTTTAGAATACTAATAATCAGAAGGCAGGTACCTGTTTTCAACGTGAAATTGCAGTTAGACAATGTACTTTAACAGACAAAAATTATTGTTAATATTTTTAAGTAAAAGAAGAAGGATTTCTCCGAGTAATGCATACAAAATCTATAAAGTATAAAATATAAATCTCAGAGTCAGCTTCCTTTTTGTAATTGCGTTTCATTTGCCATTGATTTGTAATTAGAATGGATAATGATGTTCTGGCTCGTAAGCAAATGTCCATGTATTCATCTTAAAAGGAGCTCTGTAGTTGTCAAAAACTATAATTCAGACAAATGTTGAACGGCATTTTACTTTATGAGCTTACCTATGATTACTCTTCAAAAATGGGAATGTCATTCTTGTCAATTATGTTCCAAAACTTCTCTTTTCATATAATTAATTTTAGTGCAATACTGTTGAAGATCCAAAATTTTTATTTCCTGCTCTGTCATTATTTGAACAAGCTCTGAAATGTATGTATAGTGCTCCTCTTATTAATTGACCTCCAACATTGGCAATGTTTAGTTTTTTTCAGGTAATAGAGAAAAGTAATGCACTGTGAATTTAGCTGGGTTGCTGTTATACGTAATAGCAGTGTTACTTCAGAACTCTAACTCAAATCTGCCAATGCCGCATTTCTTTTTTACTGAACTCCCCTAAAAAGGTAAACATTGTCAAAGTCTTAATTAACCAGAAGAGAACTATAGGTAGTTTGGTCATATTTACTTAGGAAAAGAATTGACCAAAAAAAAAAAAAAAGTATATGTTCCCTGGAGGATTTGAAGCAGTTGAAAATGGTTTTCAATTCAGATCCTTTGTATTTTTCTTTGTGATTTTATCAGTGCTAGGCACCATTACTATTTTTGTTGCTAATAATAGAAATTAGAAAACTTTTGCATCTCATATTCTTTAAACTGAAATTTTTTTATCGTTGTTTAAAAGAAACATTCATTTTAAGCCTTTATTTTATATTAATACTAGCTTAATACCCGGCGTTGCCCGGGTGCTTATTAATACAACATAGCATTCAGGGAAAAAAAGTTTGAAAGAGTTCTATTCATATGGGTATAAAATAATTTGCATCAATCTGTCTCTTAGGTACAAACTTTGAAAAAAACTAAAATATTACAGAAAGTTAAACGTTTACAGAAAAATAGTCTTATCAAAAGGTGAAAATGAAAGATAAATGTTGTCTGTGCCTTGCCGCGTCCACTGGCATAAAATATATGCACACGGAAGTGAAAAAATTGCATCAATTTCACCCGCCAAATTTAAAATATTAACTTTTCTCTATTAATTGTTCCCACCTACAAAGTAAAAATTATTATAACTCAGAAATAAATCTATTTCTCGTTCTGAAGGCTTATCTCCATTACAGACGCAACTGTCGTCGCATTGCAAAATTGAAATTCAAATCCGTTGTTCTTTTTATAAAGTCCACATGAATTATGATTGTTTTTTACTTATTTCAAAGCTAAAAGAAAATAGGTGAGCCTTAAATTGAAAATTCATTACTTTAATCGTAATCATTGTTGGAAAATACTGATATTTAAAAATCTTAAATTTCATCAATTTGAATGCTAAAAGGCCTATCTCGATTACAATATAAATAGGCTAGATTCCTATAAAAGGGTCATTTTTTGACAAAAAATTTAAATTTGAGCTTTTTAGATTTTTTAAAATTTCAAGACCCCGCCTATGAGAATTCTAGGGCATCAAGGAACCTCTGTGTCAAGTTTGATGGAAATCTGACGCAAACTTTGGATTTGTATAGAGAACAAGTATATATATAGGGGAAGACCGCCTATATTGGACCCCCTAAGAACAGGAGGCCTGTGTCGCTCAATGTGAAGCAAAACAAAAATACAAAATAGGGCATTGTAAGCTAAATTTAATCAGGAACCGCCCTAGGAGCTTATATTTTCTAAAAATATGGAAATTATTTTTTTAAAAATTATTTTACGAAATGTTGTTAAAGTCCAATTTAGGAATGTATGCGCCTATATTGAACCATGCGCTTCCTAAATTGGACCGTGCCAGGAAACCATGGAATAATTTGTATTTGAACTATACATCTTTTTTTCAGGAATTGCAATAGAATTTCCTTTGCTTCTGTCTCACTTAGGTAGTGTTAATAAACTCACGATGGCATTTCATGTACTTAATCATGTTTTACATTTTATCTCTATGGCAAATACTGCAATAACAGTTGTTTTGTGCAGTTTCTTGCTTCTTCTTGTGTGAATTTTTATGTTCTATGCTTCTTTCATACTGCGTTAGAATGATTGCTGCGATAGCCTTCCTTTTTGTTCCTTCTAATTGTTTGGTAAGGTTATATGTGAGCCGGGACTTTACAAAATCATAGTTGGAGTTGACAATCGTGTTTTGAGGAGAACTATCCGCTGATTCGGCAGAGCTTGTACTAATTTAAGTCGTAGCTAGTTTTTGAACATGGTGTACAACAGTATAACTTACACTGAACATGTAGCCTGTTCACTTTGAGTAGTTTTATCTGGACTACTTACCTTTAACTCTGCTCTAGTCAAGTCAATGCCATTAAACACATGTCAATTAACAGGCCAAACTCCTGTTCTTGGGAATCAACTCATAATATTTGCCATGGCCTTGACTGTGGTTTGCCCATAAGAGTTAAAAAAACAGTTCTTCTACGCGATATTGGGTAATGGATCTCATTAGATGTTCTTGCATCCATGCATCACATGCTCGATTAAAATATGTATATAGAGACTGAATAAAGACCTTATATACGTGCATGGTGTGCTTAAAGATAAAGCATTATTATACCGCTCTCGCTCTCCAAGTTTATTGCTATTCTATTTATTAACAGAACATTCTTTTTATATTGCTTGGCTTAACGGTCTTGATGGAATGTTGTATCAATTGTGTGAACTATCGTTTGTGATCCAACCTTTTACGATAAGCTCATACATGGAACGTAATCTTTTGAAAATAAGCATGGGGAGGGAGGGAGGCTAGCAATTATGTTGCACTCATGCAGCAAATAGCCAATGTGCTTATAACAGGCTCACCACGCATTACTGCTCCAAACTGGTGCTTACCTTTATACGTCAATATATTTTGGGGCTTTTTGACAGTTAAAAGACCGGCTTCATTTACATCGAACATTTTAGTAGCATATAAATTGTTTCTTTTAAAAATTTTTTTGAACAAATCGAAGAATTTCATATTTTTTTTTTCTCTGTAAACCAGCACAAATTTTTATTTAAATTAATAACTACGTTTAACAACCTGAAACTGCAACTTAATAGAAAAAGAAAAAAAAACAACATATATTTTTTGAATTGCAGCTTCTAGAAAATGTGCTTGATAAAAAAATGAATATCGTGAATAGGTATTAAAGTGGGCTTAAAATAATCTTAACTACGTTATTAAATCAGATGAGTCACTTATTTTATGTTACAATTAATAAAAAGTCTTGCTTAAAATTATATTCTTAAATTGGACCACCGGTCCAATATAGGAAACTTTTTTCGGTCCAATAAAGGAAAACATGCCATTTTTTATTCTTCAGCTTATTTCTCTGTCAAAAATTATCACAATCGCGCATGTAAATACATAGATGTAATCCTTATTAAACACAGATTATCATGCTATAACAGCAATTTACCTCAGCTTACAAGTTTTAGTACTATCTTACTAGGTATAAGTCCGCAAAATAAGATTTTACACGTTTTCAGTATAAATCATGCCGTAACTCATGCTACGCAGTTCGAAGACTGGTGAAATTTCATACACATTCATTTTATTCCTAAAACTTTATATTTCTACCGTTAAAGTGTAGCATAGATCGCTGTACTAGATTTTAAGCCCGAGGTCCAATTTAAGCAGTGGTCCAATATAAGCGGTCTTCCCCTATACATACACTCATTTTTATAGATATAGATTATAAAGAAATAAACAACAGTTATTTAAAGATCTGTTTAATATTTATAGATTTTGTTTGCAGTTACCTTGATTAAAAAAATAAATACATATCAAAATTTTGGATATTTTGAAAAATTGATTTGATACAACCTTATTAACAACTGTGTTTCTAGAAATAAGTAACATGTTCTTATGAGTTGTTAAAAGTGACCAAAATTTCCCCTGGGATAGAAGTTGTGTTGGTTTAAGAGCAAACTCTCTGAAAATCATTTCTCGAAGTATTTTAAAAAAAGACGACATTTGTTTTAATCATTTGTAGAACCAAATGCTAAATTTTAAGTATTTCATCATTTGAATTGTAGAACGTTCAGTTAGATGTACTGAGTAATTATTAAATAATAAATTTTTAGTTATTTTCGATATGTATATATTGCTTACCTTTTGATGAGGTCTTATGCTTGACCATTTCAGAAATCTAATATATAATGGAGTGTGGCCTGCTTCTCTGTCAAATGTTAGAATCACTATTCTGACTTGCATAGCTTTGATGTTAATAGAGCCAAGTATAACGTCATCATTCAATGTATTCCTGTGGAATATGTCCCATGTCTTATACATTCCAGAAGGTAATTTTACTTATATTTACCTGTGAAGAAACTTATTGGTTGCAATATATATAGAATATATGAAATGTTGTGACCTTTAAAACTTGTATTATATTGTGTATAAAATTTGTATGAAATTTTGCACATCACTATCTTGTAAACTTGTAGTACAATCTTTTAATACTGATTCTAGTAAATATAATTTTATGTTTTTGTATTGCAGACAGAAAAATCAACTATATTTGTCTACAAAGAAAGGTAGCTAGGGATAAGCAGTGCTTGATTACGCAGTTTTATATAGTGTTAAATAATCAAAGGCTTCAAATATTTCCATTTTATAAAATTCTTCCTCCCCCATACTTTTAATAGTATTTAAATACTGCTTTTTGACAAGCATTTTAAGGTAGAGAAACATCATTGCATTAACTATAACTTTATTTTGATGTAAGACTTGCATTGAGTTATGTTAAAAACATATTGAGAATTCCATTAAGTTTTCTCAGCTGAAATAAATTACACTTTTAACTTATTATTTTGTTTGTAAATCTTGTATTTTGAGCATGAATGAATTAGTCTTTTTTCCCATTTATTTTCATTACCCTAAGTATATCTTCAAACTTTATGTAGATGTTCTGTATAGAACAACTTTTGTGTTTATGTGGTCCAAAACTGTAATTCATTAAATAGCAATAACCCGCATTGAATTTGCTGACTTTAGTTTCATTGTATTATGAAGATTAGAATTAACTATGACATTAAACGTAAGCTTAATTTTTAATTTAATACAATAATTTTTTAGTGAGAAAATTATAGCAAAGGAGAGGCTTAAATTATTATGTACTTGTAACAATGTTGTACTTTAAGCTGCTAGTTTTTCTTACTGCTTTCTCACAGGTTAATGGGGGGTCTTTGGTTGCTTTCAAAGCTCTCTGCTTGAGAGAAGAAAAGTAAGCCTTGGGTGCAAATAGAAGAGCACCATATAGCATTAATTCAGGAAACACTACAAAAATATCTAGAATTTATACTGGACTAAATGAATTCTCAATAAAAGCCATCTTAAATTAAAATCTTATTTGGAAGGTCTACTACTTAAGCTTAAACTATTTTGAAATTTCTTCAATTCCTTAGGTTTAATCTCTTAGTTATCCAAATAAAAATGCTTTTATGACGTTAGTATTTGATTATGTCTGATTCTTCATCTGTATGTTTGATTTCTTCCTGCACATTTGAAAGTGTCTAACTTTTAAAATTATTTTTTAGGTCTTCCCCGTACTTTACGAGCTTTAATTGTGTCATGCCTTGTTGGCTTCTTTTCTTTCATCATATTGATGATCCTTCGACAAGGTCTACTTAGACTTCTTTTGTCTTATAGAGGATGGATGTGTAAGTACTTAGGATTTCCTTTTGTAAGGTTAAAAATTTAAAAAAAATCTCGTAAGTTATATCATTAGGGCTCATCTACAAATGATGTCACGCTTTAAATGGGTAATAGGGTTCATGAAATTGTGACAAGCGGAAAAGAATGGGTAATAAGAAGTGTGGCACCAGAGTTTTTCACCATGTGCTCATGAAAAATAGCTTGACATGTGACAAAAGAGAACTGGTAAGGCGACATGTGACACGGAGAGATGGCGGAAAGGGTCAAATTTGGTGAAAAAAAGTGTGACATCATTTATGGATTTCCCCTCATGTCCTTTTCAGTAAAAGTACATTAAAAGTTTTAACTTTTAAAGTGTTATCTTGTTATGAATGCCATTTATACAAAGCTGTCAAACTCATTTCTCTTTTATTTATGAAAAAATTTCTCCTATACCGGTAACAGTAAAAGCAACTTTTGTCTTTTTTTTCCAGATGAAACACCAAGAAATCATACAATTCTTACTACGTTATGGTGTGGCTGTGTGAGGTTGCTGAGCGGTTACAAGCCTTCTCTTTACAGTTGTCAGCGCTCTCTGCCTCGCCTTCCTGTGCCTGCAGTTCGAGATACTTTGAACAGGCTCTATGAATCGCTAAAGCCGCTGTGCACGGAAGATGAACTTAAAGATATCCAGCAAAATGGAAAAGTGTGTACATTTTTTTTATCTGTAATCTTTAAAAAAAATTAACTTTTGTTGATGAAAAAGAAAAACATCTCATTACATGAGTCATATTAGTTATTTCAGACAAATTGAGCTTTTTTATCATTTAAATATTGTTACGTGTTTAACCCAGTGGAATAGTCCTGTCCTGAAATGAAACTTAGGATGATACTTTCAAGTGTAAACACACACACACAAAAAAAAAAGGCATTCAAAGAGTTTAATGTTGGCTTTAAAATAACCAGTTCATATTCTAAATTAATACTGCAAAATCCAAACCATTTTCAACGAACACTTGCTTTGTTTTTTTAAAAATCAGTTGAACTGCTTAAGACCTTCAACTAAAAGCTTTAGGGATTTCATTTGAAAATGTTACTACCAAATTAAAATTCTTTTCATGGGCTATTCTTATTTATGTAGACTCTCTTTCATAATTTTCCTTGTGAGAATAATTACGTCAGAACATAAAAACCTGTTTTGTGCTCTGCTTTTCTTAGGTTTTTTGTGTGACTTTTGATTGCATTGTCACTTATATTTACAGGGTGTCTGCGCATGTGCGGCGGACTCCGTCATCTGATAAAATATGACCTTGAACGACAAAAAGATAGACTCGATGGTTTTTTCCCAGGCATAGGCCTTTTACATTTGGTCTCCTCCCCCCCCCCCTACCCGCTTCATTTGATTCCTTTTTCTTTTAAAACTTGTTTGAATCTTTTTCTTTCGAGGAGTTTTATGCAAAAGAAAAACAAATTAAAAAACGATGTTGAATTTTAAAGAATCGTGTAGGTAGGGGGGGGGGGCAGGAACTCAACGAGTTCCGTTTTGAAGTCAGATTTCGCCTCACTCATATCAGGATCTAAACTTACAGTAAAATTTATGGACAGACAATTCATTGCTACATGAAAGTACGTTTGAGGATAGGCACGGTGGGGGGAGGAGGGTGTCGCGTTTTTTTACCTCAAAAGCGAACGGACTTCTGTTGCTATGAAACGCAGTCGCCATGTTTGGTCATTTGCTTTGCAAGATAGAATATTAAGTGCATAATTTTCCAAAAACAAAGCAGAGTTCGTTTTTTTTTTTTTTTTTTTTTTTTTTTTTTTTAGTCATGGAAAATAGTTTGCAAAAGTCATGGAAAGTCAGGGAAAGTCATGGAATTGAAAAGTCCAGGTTGAGCAGATACCCTGTATTTATCTCTATATTTGTCTTGATATTTTGCAAATAGTTTATTTTTTGCTAGGCATGAAAATTGAAAAAAAAAATGTTTTTAACTGTTCCAACATTTCTTATGCTCCCACACAAAACCAGGTTTTAGTGTGTTTTGAATCTGCAATATTAATTATACTGTTCATTAGTGATAAACATATCATTATTATACTTCAATGGCAAGGAAAAATGATCTTGATGAATTTTAATTTTAAGTACTTAATAAAAAAATCAATATTTTCAATTCAATTTATTTTTAATGAAGACATTTATTGATTTATTTTATAAGTTTATCTAGATTTTGGCACTATTTTCATATTTTCAATTTATTGAGTAAATTGTTGTAAAGAAAAAAGTTTTTAGCGATATTGAATGTTTTTAATTTTCTATTTTGTTCTCTGTCTCTAGGAGTTTGAGACAACTCTTGCACATAAGTTACAAAATCTTTTGTACCTGAAGTCATGGTTTTGCCAAAATTATGTCAGTGATTGGTGGTAAGATTCAAATTTTTTTTTCAAGCTTGTAAATCATTCAATTTTCCATACATATTCATCTTCACTCATATGAACACTGCTCTGTTGTATTTTTATACTGAAAAGGCAATGCCATGGAAGACCCTGTTCTGCCGTTGTAGCTTGTGCTCTTATACTAAATCCTATATATATTGTGATATACTAATCTTATCACTTATTTATGCAATATAAATTTAATCATTTCATTGGATACTTACAAACAAAATGCCTTTTTGGTAGATATTCATTTATTCCATTACATACTATTAATCATGTATGAATTTCAGCCATATTATATTATGAAATCAGCATGTCTTTTGTACTAATAACTAAGGTATATATATATGTGTGTGTATGTGTGTGTGTATTTTAATTGCAGGATGTTTGTTTATTTATAATATGTTTTTATGTGTGTTACTATTTTTTTTTCTTTTTTTTTTTTAAATTAGCTTGTAAGGCAAAAAAGTTTGACTTCAGTTATTATTGCAGTATAAGGTATCAAACCCATTGAAAACAGCATACATATTTTGCATTTCTGGAATATGAATATAGTAAATTGCTGCAAACAGTTGGGATTGTCTGAGATTCATTTTTCCCTTCTTTTGCAGGGAGAAATATGCTTATCTAATGAGCCGTGGTCCACTCCCAAATAATAGTAATTATTATTGTTGTGATCAGTGTTATTGGGCACCTACAAATAAGCCTGTTTCTCGGTAAGATAAACAATGATTATGATATTATACAGTTATGAAAATGTACTTATTTTGGAACTAGCATTTTTTAGATATAGGGCTTCTTCTTGAGACAATTTGTTAATGCATTTAATCTATTCACTTTATTTGGTAGTTTTACTGGATAAAATTTAAATTTTTCAACATGAAGCTATGAATTGTTACATCGCATTACAGTTCTTTTGTGATCTTGATCATGTGTTTCAAGCTTTTGTTTATTGAGTTGTATAAAAATTGACTAACAAGCATAAGCATTAAAATATTTCAAAATAACCAAGTTAATGATATTTTAATGTCTCATATCATAGCTGTATGCTAACCGGTGGCGTATACAAAGGTGTAGATTTGGCGGATATATGTACCTATAAAACTCAAATTTTTTCTTTTTTTTACCATAGAAGAGGACTAAAGCTAACTATATCCCACTCCAAAAATATATTTTTTCTGTGCGACTGATGTTAGCTAGTGTTTTAACTTTGCATATTTTTATTGAAATGAATTGTAATTATTTTGTATTTATTAAAAGTACAAACCTTTTCAATCTTCATACTTCATACTTTTCAGTGCAGCTTCTTTGATTTACAATATTCTTGTTTTCAAACGATTGGTTGATCGTGAAGAGTTGGAGCCACTAGTAGTAAGAAACACCATTCCTATTTGCATGGCACAATATGAACGTTTATTCAGCACTGTCAGGTAAGTATGTGTTTTAAATACTTGCTTTTTCTTTTACTTCCTTGTGAAACTGGTGATGAGTAACTTGAAGTATATATTTGACTCTTATGTCGTATTAAAACAGAGCAAACCTTAAGTTTTCAAAAGTGCTTCTTTCACAATTTAATTCTTTTTGCCTGTACTATTACGCCACAAAGTGATTCGCTAAGAATTCTTCTCATTGAGGACAAAATTCGCTGGTAGAAACTGATTTTCATTAAATCCGACTCAATCCATACTCCTATGATGTGGTGGCTGTAAAAACATACAGGTCACATCAATAACATTATTGTAGTAAATTACTTTACCAACCCAATTCTATTTAAATGATCAAAATTCGTTTAGAATAAAGAACTGGGTAGAATGAAATGTTTTTTGTTTCTCTTGTAAAAGTTCAAAAAATGGATTGAGTTGGTTATGGTACTGAACTTAATTTTGAAGATGTATAAGTCAAGTCATGCCAATAAGTCTTCAGAACTACCAAGATTTTCTTTGCTGTTGCTTGTTACTCAGATTTGTGTTTAACAATTATGCTATGATTTATAGTACTGCTATTTGCTCTGGTGCTGTTTTTTATTGTCAATTTTAATTTGTAAAAATATTTACTGCATAAATATTTTTCTATTCCATTTATGTTAATCCAACTTTTTACACATTTTTTTTGATCTTCCAAAATATGTGTTTTCATTTTTCATTCCTTTTTCTTCTCATGCATCAAGCTAGATGATTTTGTGTGGGAAATCGATTGATTTTAAGGTTTTGATTTTTCATCCATTACTAAATTATAATAAAGATTCACAGCTTGCATTTTTACTGAAGTTTTAAAAGTAGTTTTTTTCACGGTTTGTAAGTTTTTCTACATTTGTTTGCTCTTTTGAGCCTCACTCTCATCTCTTGCAACTCTAATAGTAATAAAAGTATGACTGTTAGATAGTAGACAGATTTCATGTTCTTTGAAAGATATTTTTGTATTCAAAGAGCAAAATATACCTATATCTTCTTAGAATTAATCTACACATTTCCATTCTTTTGCTCATTTCTTACATTGTTTCCTTATGAAACATTGAATCTTTGCTTATTTATGCTCAAAACTGTTAATTATGTGTCAAATTTAAAAAAGTTTCTTGTACTGTTCAAAGTTTTTTATTGAGTTATATTTTAGCAGCTTAAAGTTGCTAACTTACAAGTATATTTCTGTTCATATATCAAATATTTTAATCGTTATTTTAAATTTAGAATTCCCGGAGAAAACACTGACAAGATCTTACATTGTGAAGATACAAAAGTAATTTTTTTCCCTATATTTTTAGAAAATCTATATCATGTTATGTGACAATTTTCTGTTTCTTTTTTATAAGATGCTTTATTTTATTTATGTTTTACTAAGCCATAAGTAACAATTACAATTTCGATAAAATCTTCTATTATGAAAATTTAGTCTAATTATAAAGAGAAATAATCTCGATCTCCTGTTAGCAAAATATCCTAAGACATGCTTAGCAGCTTTCCGGTGCTTCAAGTACCATGCTATCCTTATTGCTTGGTTATTAAATGGTGACATTATGGCATTCTTACAACTAGATAAAACATTTTATTTTGTATAAACAGAGCTTGAACAAAAAAAAATCAAAATTTAATTTTGAATAAAAGTTAACAGTCAACTTTTAACTGTTCTAAATAGAATGAATTAAAAGTGTTACTGTAAAATCCCGAAAGTAACTCCCCTCCATTTCAAAACCAAACTGATACATTTCAGGAGGGGAGGGGGGAGGGTTATAATCGAGATTTAAGATTAAGTATATTAAGGATTTAAGATAAATTTCTATTTAGACGAATAGGGGGGGGGGGGTTACTTTTGGGATTTTACGGTAGTTTATTTTTGCTAATATTGTTGAAGAGAAATAAGGTGATATGTATATTGAATACATCCAGCTATTAACATGAAACTTTTTTTTCACACACAAATTAGCTAGTGAGATGACCCAAAAGATATGTATTAATAAATGATAAATTAAATTATTCTTCCATGTTTCATTTCATGGCAAAAGTCTTTACCATTGTATGGTATATGTCAATCTACAAACATTTTTATCTTGTGCTGAGCTATTAGCTGCAGCACTTAGCCTAAGGAATATTCAAGCTGTGGGATTACATAACCCTACAATAATAAGGCATAAATTGGCTCAGAAAACCGCAAATGTGCTTTAGCGTTCGCTATGTATAATTTTTCTAGGGCTTTAGTGTTGAAGTCAGACTGATTTTAAGATAAAAGAGTTGAAGTCGGGAGTTAAAGGTTTTAAAGATCTAAGGAGTCAGAGTTGTTCACTATCTCTTTGCAACTCTGCTGGGACTGCAAGGTTAAAGTCAGAGTCAGACTGATATCATAAAGGATTCAGAGTCAGAAGTCAAAGGCTTTAGACTTTAAAGAGTCTGAGTTGGTCATTTTCTCTTTGTAACCCTGCTTGGGCTGCGAAGTCGGTTAGAGTTAGACTTATTTTGGGGTAAAAGAGTCGGAGTTGAAGGTTCTAAAGCTGGAGTCGTTCTTTTTTCTCTGACTTCACAGCCCTTGATTTTTTTCATTGTATGGAAACAGAATAATGTAATGAAAATGGTTTTAAGGAGCTGTAAGTGATTGTAGCGTAGTTTCCTTTGTCTTGTTGTTTCTTAGGCAATTCAAAAGTCTTCTTTTGTTAAAGCAAATTAGTGTTCTTGTTTCCTGTATCTAAACAACTAAACCAAATAACTCACTAAAATTTATGTTTATTGTGTTTTTCAGTAATTGTTAAGTTTTTATTGTTTACTGAGGTTGAATTTAAACTTTCAGCACATTGTAGTTCAGGTGAAAGGAATATATTACAAACTAGACATCTGTGATTCAAAGAATCAAATATTAGCACCCACAACTTTAGAAGAGCAATTGAATTGGATTGTAAAGGATGCAGAAAACCAATTAGGTATGTGCTACTTAACTATGTTAAGGTATAGATAATATGTGGTTGTTGCATCCTTTCTACCAGTACTAAGTAGGATAATATATCTTTGTAACACATTGGGAAAGATATTCCTTAGATTTTAAGTTTTGATACCTCTGAAAGTTAATTCAGGTGTCATCATGATACCAAGACTTCTTTCTAACTTTGTCTGATTGTGTATATTTGTGAATTTTAATTTTGTAGATATTTTTCTTCCTAAATATTAATATTTAAATGCTAAATTTTTAAAACCTCAACTTTTTTTTGTGTTACATATTTTGAACTTTGTAAATTGAAATAGAATTCATTATAATTTTAGATTAGACTTCCAGGAAAACATTACATTGGGACTTTTCAAATTACTTTAACTCTGCTAAATATGTTATTAACTTTTAAACTGTGCTTATAAATTCGATTTGACTCTAAAAGATGTCTTTTTCTGACTCTTTGTTTTGCATAATAAGATGATTCAACGATAAGAGATGCAAAAAACTTCAATTATTTCGATGACCAGATTTAAAATTTTGTCTTTCAGCTTCTTATTCAGATGTTGAGAAATCAATTTCATCTTTGACGGCTTTGAAACGCTCTCAATGGGCAACTGTTCGGAAGAACCACCTTGGTTCCGGAGTCAACCGAGACAGCCGAAGACTCATTGAGAAGGCCATATTTTGTGTATGAAATAGTGTGTTAATTTTGTTGAAGTTATAATTTAATGTATTAGTTATTACTTGCATTTTACGTGATTAGCACTCATGTCTTTTCTTTTTGTGCCTGCAAACTGTGGCTACATTTACAGTACAGTTATTCAGTATATCTTTGAGTCAGTGTGGATATCTTTGCCACATTTCATATTTTTAAAAGTTTACGCTAGTGGACTTAATTCTGGACACTTTTCAAAGATTTTATCACTTAACATTGTATAATGAGTTGTTATAGTTATTTATTTCACTTAAATTATTTATTCATATTCATAACTTCTCTAACGTGTATGTATTCATTTCATGTAAATATGACCTTTATTTTTATTTTACTTTATTTTTCAATGCCAACTATAAACAAAAATCGTTGTCAAAAAAATTTTTATTTACTAGAACAAAATATGACAAAAAAGCAATAGTTTACCTACAAAATATTTACTAAAGAATGGATTTAATATTGATAATTAAATATTGATTTAATATTAAGAAATAAAATTATATCTGCTTTTATTGTAACATATGCTACCATTTAATAATTGAAAATAAAGACATATATTTAATATTCACATAAAATGAATGCATACATATTAAAGAAGTTATAAATAAATTATTTAAGTGAAATAAATAAATCTAATAATTCATTATTAATGATAAATCCAGTAAAATTTCAAAGTGTCCAGAATTAAATTCACTAGTGTAGTATATTTTAAAATCATATAAAGAGCAAAAATCTTATTTTATGACCTCTCCAGGAAAATGCATCTAGGACTAAATTATATGATTTCTTTTGATACTATTGAAGTATTTTCTTGTTTTAATTGAGTTAACACTTTTCAGCTTTTTATTTAACAAATTAATTAGCAGTTGAGCATTGCTTCCCATTGAAATAATATTGATAGCTTAAATAGTCTATTTTAAAACATTGAAGACCTTAAATGAGTCCATAATAAGAGCAAAACTGTAGTTTATGGATGCCATAACTAGACTTTTGGTATAAAAAGTATGTGCTATCCAAGTGAGTTCCATTGAAGATCAGGACATCCAATATTTCTTTATGAATTTAGTTATCTT
The DNA here is from genome assembly GCA_038373865.1 of Uloborus plumipes. Classification (NCBI taxonomy): domain Eukaryota; kingdom Metazoa; phylum Arthropoda; class Arachnida; order Araneae; family Uloboridae; genus Uloborus; species Uloborus plumipes. The sequence goes on along the minus strand of JAXGGA010001589.1, from coordinate 93,860 downwards.
TTACACCAGATGTTAAGCTGTTCATTTTCAAAAGAGCACTTAAGACTAGTTTACGTCAATTAAAAAACTTTTTGTGACTATGTACATTTATCAAGAATGGCTAAATTTGGCATAACAGGAATGCTCATACATAACCAATAAATGATCCAGTGCGTGATCAAGTTCAATCTGTCAAGTTTTCAAGGTTATCAAAAACATGGCTTCCAGCCTATTTAAATACAATGAATGCTGCAAAACAAAACTTCAAACAAATGAGAAAAGATATGCAAATCAAGAACTTAAAGTTAAATATTCAACATGGTATATTGTACGTAGTTCTGCCTTAACCCTGGCTTAAGGGGGATAACTTAGTGCTTAATTGTTTTTCATATTTTTACTTTTCAGCTTATAGGTCTATTATTTGTATTTTACATTCTTATTAAATGATTTATTCTTCATTGTCTATACTCTCAAAATTATTTTATCTCAAAGGTCACTCTTACTGACTATGTGCCATCCAATTTGACGGAGAAAGGCAAGTTTCTCTTACATGGTGACGGTAAAAGTATTTGGTTTGACAAATCCCTGAATCTCATCATTTTTGGCAATGGAGCGACTGGGATGAATTGTGAACATACTGTTGCTGATGCTCCAGCCATGGCACATATGTGGGAATACACAATGTCTAGAGAGTGAGTAATTTTTTTAAAGTTGCCTGTATGCATAGGTGGATTTTGGCTGTGAATTCCGGGGGATGCAAAAATGCCAGGGGTCTGGGGGTATTCTCCCCGGCAAACAGGATCCAGGGCTCTCCTTCAAAATTTTTCGAAAATTTACCCTGAAAAAGCTGTGTTTTTTGTCGATTTCAGAGTAGACTTTATGGCACTGTTTATCAGAATGTTGTCAAGCAATTCAGGGGTTTATATAGTTTTTGATCAAGTACATTGCAATAGTTATGTTTTTAAAAAAAACTTTGTTTTAAGCAAAAAATATGTTTATTCAATGTATGTATGTATTTATTTAATTTTTTTTCAAATTGATATACATATTTTTACTCTTAACACACATCACAGTCATATTTTTCTCGTACTGGTGATGTGTAGTGGTCTACAGGTCACACAATAAACTGAATATTAGTATTTTTAAGGGGGGGGGGAGGGGGTGCTTTCAAGTAAATGAAATTGGATTGCAGAAACAAAATTTATTTTCCAAACTATATTTCCAAATGAAATACATTTAATTTTAAGTTTCTTCAAAATCCACCCAAAAATGTGGGTGCAGTGCACCCACTGGCACCCCCATAAATTTGCCTATGCAGGTGTGGTAAAATATAAAGACATGAACTATATTATAACTAAAAATTTTTTGTCAGGGATGCAACTGGGTTGGGGGTAGGGGGAGTCAGGGTGTGCCTGTTCTGAAAACACTTAAACATTTGTAGCTGTACTGAGAGAACCCTGTATTTGTTCTCTTTCAGGTTTTCAATGTAGAAACATGTTTCTTGCTAATAGGTATGTGAGAGAAAGAACTTTCCACCAATAGTATGTGCTGTTGTTTAGGAGTGGGAGGTCATTTTTGCCTGCACTAATTAATTTTGCCAGCAACAAAGATTTATAAAGACAAAGTACAAAGTCAAGTTCTCTTTTAAAGTTATAATAATTTTGACCCAAGATTTCAATAACAAAATAACATTGTAAATCATTAAATATTACATAAATTCTTTTAAAAATATATTTGGAATGTCCGCTGGTCAATAAAGGAGTAAACATTATTATATATTATATGAATTTGTTTTACACATTGATTATAAAGATGAAAAAGTTAACTGATTCATTTGATTCTTATGTCTTGCCCTCCTACGAAATCTGATACACTACCTAGCGTTCAATCTGGTTTAAGTATACTTTGAATTACTTTAACACTCAACCACTTTTTAACCTCTTACACACCTGCAAGTGCAGGGATAAATGTAATTAAAAAGACATTTCAAGTGCCCATATTTTGCATTTTTAATGTTTTTCTCAAGAAGAATTATGTGCTGTTTTCTTTTTGTCAAGCTATTTGGAATTGTGTATGAGAAACTTATTTGTCATTGTTTGTTATGAATGTCTTATTTATTTCTATGAATACTTAGCAATACTTCACTTTGTTTCCTTTTTAAAAAATTGTTTGTTACCTTTCTCTAATAGGCGAATAAATATTGAAATTTATAAAGAAAATAAAAAACTGTTTTATCATTCTAACTATTATGTCCATGATAAAATTTTAATGTAGTTAATCACTATTAATTTTGTGAATCGATCGTAGGGTTCTTGAAAAATTATTTGATGAAAATGGGTACTGTATGCCATTCAGCCGATCTTTCAAGCAAGCAAAAATTAAGCAACCACAGAGATTAATTTGGGAGATGACACCAGATTTGACCTCCTGTATTGAAGAAGCCGTCACTTTTGCAAGATCCGTAAGTAGTTTTAACTAATCCTTGTGTTCATTTTTTCCTACAAAATAAGAATTCTAATTTGTGTAATTATTTTTGTACTATTGTAGTTAGTAGTATTATACCTTTTTAACGCCAACCTATAAAATGCAATTCTCCTCAAAACACACAATCCTTCAAAAGTGAGAAATAAGCTCTTCAGTTAAAAAAAATCCTTTTCTTCCTTGCAAATGTAACATCTTTGCCAAATTGGATTGATTTTCTCTGGTAAATTTTGGAACAGTTTTTCATATTTCCACCTTAATTCAAACATTTTAAATGATAATTAGTATTCATATTAAAAACCTGGTAACATTGATCTTGTTATAATGCAAACCAAGAAGTTAATAAAAGTGTAGAATAATGAACTTTCTTTTCATTATGAATTATATTTATTTACAAATGATTATATGTTAAATTGCATACATTGGACTTCAGTACTTACTGCAGTTAAAACTTATTCTGATTTGCATCAATATGTTATTTTCTAAATTTGTTAAATGATCTATATCGCGCCAAAATCTATGTAACGAAAAACCTCTGGTCCCAATGTGTGCTGAATAACAGTCTTCTACTGTATGGATAAGGAACCATTTTCTGCAGTGCAAAAATGAAAAATTGTGCGGTAATAAATTTTTCTTTCTAATTTTGTCCTGTAAAATGTTGCGGCAAGGGAATACAAGAGCACATTATAGTTGCACTGATTAAAAAGAAACTTAGTAGTGAGACTCGAACCTGCATTTAAAGAATGACGCTCTAATTTCTACACTGAATGGGATATAAGATAAAAAGCAAATTATGTGCTTCACACCGTAAGTCACATGGTGTGTAAACTGGCACTGCAACCATTTACATTTTCCAGTTAAATTTTCTTTGTACTGTAAACACTCCAATTTGCTGTAATATTTACCTAAAAAATTTCCTGAATTTTCAACTTTGTATCAGTTTTCTTTGACTCTACATAAGGTGTGAGATTCCTTGCAAACCTAAACATGTACAAGCAATTATTTTTGCTAATTCATTGATTGTATTACCTTGAATTTCTTCAACTTTATTTTTCAAACTGTCAACGTCTTGCTATGTCTTTCACATTCTTCTTACGGAAAGTTTATGTGCAGTTTGTTTAACATAAAATTTCCTTACCCTTTACATGTTCTCTAATAGTTTCTTCTTCCCTTAGAGTAACGATGATTTGGATTTAAAAATTTTGGATCATAATAAATGGGGCAAAGGTGTCATCAAAAAGTGCAAAGTAAGTGTTTGTATAAGTAATTAAATTCAAAGATTTTTTAAATAAAAAAATTCAGTTTTATTCACAGACATAATAGATATCAGTGCCTATTGGTCTGCAATATGACTAATTTCTAATTTTTTTTACATTTGAAAGTATTCAACTTTTTCAAAGCTAAGTGAAACTGTTTCAAAGTTAGTTAAACATGCATTATTTCTAACTTTGTTTAAAGTTTTCAAGAATAATTTATTATCAAAAGTGCCTTGCAAACCAACATTGATTTTAACTAGTTAACTGTTAAAAATAGATTCTTTTATTGTTTCTAAAGTCTTCCTTTTCTGCACTGTCAGATACTGCAGTATTTCCTCCAATGGAATTAAGGTTCCAAATTTATCTTTCGGTTTGTTATTAAACTCCGAATTTTGATTAATGATAAAATACGGGACTGCACACATAGTAAGTATTATGAAAAGGGACATTTGGGCATTTGAAATTTTTAGTATTTTCATCATATCCGATCCTTGAATTGGCTGAATTGTCAGACAAAATTTGTCGAAAAAAAAATCTGTGACCTCCCGCCGTTCACTCTTGTAAAGTCGGGCACTCTTGTGGACGTCTAATGGGAATGAATAAAAGAAACAAATTAACTTATCTGAATTAAGATTTATGGATTGTTTGACAAAAGCTTTAGGGTTAGTTTTTTCTTCTACTCTATATGTTAGATTAAAGCATTAGAATTATTATGAATTGCTGCATGACTGAAAATTAAAAACTGAAAGACAATGCCAAAGGGCACTTCAATGTAGAAATGAAAGTCACTTTCAAGCACTTGAAAACAAAATAACGCTACGCTCAATAAATTTAAAATAAAGTATAATCATTCCTCCCCGGCAAGAAATTTAAAATAAAGAGTGAGTATTTCTCCCAGCAAGAAATTTAAAATAAAGTGCAATCATTTTTGGTTTTAGTTTTTTCACAAATAATTTCCAAGCTTTCAGCTGAACAAAAAAAAAAAAAATTCGGAAAGAGGTTGAAGTCCAAGCCGGCCGAACTAGAAGGGGCACGTAATTTTCAATCTCCTTACCAGTGGTGAAATTAAAGAATAGAGTGCCTCTCAGTGGCGGGTTTAGGGTAGGAAGTCGAGGCACGTATATCCGCCAAGCATGAATTCAAAGAAGGCTCATGACCCCCCCTTAAAGAGTCCAAAGAGATCTTAAAGTTTCGCTTTTACAACGTGTAATTTAATTGCACTTTTAAGACTTCAATATCCAAACATTTTCCGAAGAGAGTTCTTTTCCCTCTTCGTCTTCAATACCTTGGTCAAACATTGCCTCAAATGGAACTTCTTGAAAGTATTGATAAAGTGCTGAAAGAACATTTTAGCCTGCTGATCATTAAAGAATATTTATTTCTACATTTAAGTTTAGGCTTCTTTTTATTTAAAAATGCAGAGACATCATCATAACTTGGAACATACCAAGTGAGCAAAAAAATTCCCATTACAGAACATTACTGTTACTATATTTGATTTTTCTACTTTAATTTTTTATTTTAATCAAACTTTTTTTCTGCTTTTTATTGATTTAGTGTATTTATTTGTGGTTTGTTATTTCACTTTTTAATTGTGGAATGCAATTACTTAATGGATTACTTTTCATTTTTAATGAAACTTTTAGTCTTATTTAATGTGTTGTTTTGTTTCAAAAGTAAACAATTAATTCTAAATTTCAGCAACATTGTTTTTAGCAGAGTTTCACAAGTTTACTAATGCTTTCCATTGATTAGTTTGGATTTTTTTTCCTTTTTAAAAATTTACAAAGTAGTCCACAATTAAAATAATCCCCCCCCCCCCTCCCCAAATTGCATACATTCATGCACTCTTTTGGTTTGAAATAAATTTATCTGTTTGATAATTTACAAGCATAATAACATTATATTGTTTAGTTTCATTTCATTTGGTTTAAAATTTTTTTTCTATGTAAAAATAAAAAATGTTAATGAAATTGTTTAATATATGTAATGTTTGTAACAATGTATCTTAAATTTAGGTATCGCCTGATGCATTCGTTCAACTAGCTCTGCAATTAGCTTACTACAAAGATGCTGGAAAGTTTGTACAAACATATGAGGCATCAATGACCCGGCTTTATCAAGGAGGGAGAACAGAAACTGTAAGATCGTGCACTATAGAAGCTAAAGAATTTGTTCTGTAAGTACATTAATGTCCAAAATTTCATTTAATTTTCTGATTGATGTATGACATTTTGAAAAAGTATGAGAATAAGTTAAATTTTAACTTATGAGCAGCATAAGAAAATTGTCGTCCTGTTGTTAACTGTTCTCATGAACTTAAATAGCAATAAAAAGTGCTCTCAAACCGCAACTCTTAAATGTACAGAATCTCTTTCTTACTTTTGCTTGTAAAACATTTTTTTCCCCCTCTAACTCGATTAAGGAGGCTTTCTTTTCCTTGTGGTATTTTTCATTATTATCACTATTACAGTTAGTTTTTGAAGTATTTGTATGACAGATATATAAGTAAAGTTTTGTGATGACTAGAGCTCAGATTATATGCACAGTAAAGTTATCAAAACATACACTTAAATTCCTAAAATATGCACTAAATTTTCAAAAATATGAAAGCAAATAAAAGTTTTCTTATCTCAATAAACACACAAGTGGTTAATAGTAAGAAGAAATAGTTGGAGGACATAAAAAAACCCACAGGTAACCCTATTTGTTCTTGATAATAAGGAACGTAATGGTATTTCCTTAATCTCTATATTCTTAAATCTTTTATGATTTTTTTTTAATATGAGTGAAAAGCATTTTGAAACATGTTTTTGTGTAGTTATAATGTCGAAAAAAGCAAATATATGCAATTAGGTATGCATTTGCATATAATATAGGCTCTATTGACGACCCATATACTTGTTATTAATAATTCAATAACCAAAATATAGCCTTAACTTTCATGACAAATATAAAACTGCATGAATTACTCCTTAATTTACTCATGAAAATATTTTTATTTTAGAAGTATGATGCAGAACAACACAGAAAAGGAAACCAGAAAGAAACTCCTTCAGAAAGCTGCAGCAAAACACCAAAACTTGTATAGAGATGCTATGAATGGGAAAGGCATTGACAGACATCTATTTGCTCTTTACGTTGCCTGCAAAGGCTTGGGCTATGTAAGTAGCACTAAAAGCATTCAGTTTAGTATGCATATGCATGAGCAACATGAACACATATTTTTGCTGATATCAAAACAAAGGATATTATTTTTTGTAGTTTTCCTCTTATTTGATTTGAGCCCACCCATAAGAAATTCAAATTTTTAAAATTAATCGAGCTAGGTAGTTCACATGTATTTTGTAATCTAAAGAGTCGGACTAGTATTTGATATAGGTTGTTGAAAAGTTGAGTTATAAATTAAATAGTTTCAAAACAATCAAAATGGATGTGAATGACCTAAATTTGAGATTATATAGTGTATAAACTTTTGGTTCTCAAAGCTGAAATTAATGCCTCAAGACCTGTTTAGTTTAATGCATAACCTCTAATTTACTCCTTCAGTTGGAATAATGAAATTGTTAACCAAAAATGTTTTTATTTGGCAGATAGTGTAATATGGCTAAGAGTGTCTCATAAGTTTTTTTTTTTCAAATTTGTAGGTGAACAATTAAAAGAGTTATGGCATGTCTAATATTATGGACAAATATTTTGGAATTAATATTTCAGCTGAAAAAAAGATGAAACAACACATAAATGTAAAATGTTCTTCAAACAATAATAAAACATAACGTAAGCATTTAAAATGATGAATAATAAATTATATATTTTTTAAAAATCAGAAAAAAAGTTTGCCGTTGCGACAAAAATCCACAGCTGTAAAAAAGAGCCCAACCCAATTTCCTAATCCATATTTGAGAATGCTGCCAATCTGAAAATGAGTAATGTTTGCATACATTTTGCATAAGCAGAACATCAAGAAACAACTTCAAGAAAATTAAGTAGTTCAATCAATTATTAAATGATTGGCAGCTGTAGAAAGCTTATGTCCGGTATACCGAACCCCAGGTCTAAAGGAGTTAAGAGCAGAAATAAAATCTGACCCACTTTAGCAGCTTTAATTTTTAGAAACATTCAATTAAACATGAATAAATTAATATAAGATGTAAAACAGTGACTTAAAAGAAAACATTTTACATTTTTGTCTTACTGACGAATTTAGAATTTGAACTATGCGCTTATTAATAATTTCAACTGTTGCCAAACAAGCTTTTTTTTTTGTTGTATTAAAGATTAACTTAAACTTAATAGTTTAAGTTTATTTTTGACTTAACTTTTAAGACATTTTAAACTGTTATGTTTAAGTTTAGTTTAACTTTTAAACTGAATTTAAACTTAATAGTTTAAGTTTATTGTTAACAACACTCAATAAGTATTCCACAGACCCCTAGAGGTATATGGATTGTTATATTTTTGGAATAAAATTTAATTTAGTCCAAGTGACTTGATGCAAATTCATCTCTGAAGATAAAGTGCAGCAAATATTTGTAATGAAACCCAAATATTAAAAACTCACAACAAGAAAAGCAATATTATAATTTTGTAATATTTTTGTGTTTCAATAGTACACTATGTATCAACCTAAGCAATGAAGTAACAAAAGTTTAAATTTATTTTGATCTAAAAAATAAAAAAAAAGAGAAAGAAGAAGTTGTAAAAGTGTACTTGTTTATTTTATTATTGGAAACTGTGTAACAGAGGAGATAATGCAAAATATACAAAAAATTGGCATATAAGTAAAGAACAATTTTTTTTCCAAAAAAAAAAGGTTTTTTTTTCGTCAAATTGTGTTGTAACTATTTTTAGGTAAAAGATATATAATGTAATTCATAATTTATATCTTAGTGCATTTCATATTGAAACTATTTACCTACCTTAAATGGTTTAAAAAATCAACTTGTATTCCATGTTATGTATAATAACCCAACATAAAATAGAACCATCTTATTCTAAGTGTTATGCAAATATTTAGTGATTTTTTTCTTTCTGTGTAATAATTTACCATTTCTTCTTTTTTAACAGGAAAGTGAATTTTTGTACAAGACCATCACTCGACCTTGGACATTGTCCACTAGTCAGACTCCTCATACGCAATTAACAGCCTTACCTGATGCAAATCTGCATGTCTTTGATGATAAGGTAAGAATTTAACCTAAATCTCTTTATTTTAGATAAATTATAATTAAAGTTAAAGTTACTAAAATCATAAACTTTTCTCGCTAACATTGTTTATTCAATTGTTTTGTTAATCCTGAATGTATTGTGTTTTACATAATTAAATTATCGTTTTTGACATTGATTTTTTGTAGAAATATTTTGCTTGTTTCATTCAAAGCTAGCAGGTTTCAAGTTTGTACATTTTCTTTGATTTTCAATACTCTCAATTCGAATTATTATTAATAACCATCCTAGTCCCATCCCACAAAGAGTTTATTTTATTCTATTTTGTTCAGGTAATAAGAATTAAACTTTCGAGTTTTTTTTTTTTTTTTGAAAGGTTTAAAAATCATTTTGTTATGTCCAGAATTCATAATTTGTTATAATTCCAGCTGTTTCTTATGATGTGTGTGCTAATGAATGTATTTTAGTAATAAAGTTTTTTGTAAGAAAATAAAACACCTTGTATTAGTAAAAAGTTCAGTCATTATAAATGAATGTAAATTGCTTTCAAGTTTGACAAATCACTTTCAAAATGCTTACCAAATCTTAAGATAAATGACATGAAGCTACATTCCTTTTGTGCTGTTAAATTCACGATAGAGAAAGTATTTAGAATTTTACATTTCAGCTTCGCTCCTTCTCAGCAAAAACTGTTAGCGCAAAAGTTATGTTGTAGGAAATATTTTTAAGATCCCCAAAGTATAAAAACATAATGTCACTGTATTTTTGATATAACTGTTGAAAATGGCTACAATCTATCACTGGTTTTTTAAAGGAACTAACATCACGACGTGTAAAGATTTTAAATTTCAGTTCCTTCTCTGACTTCAAGATTGTAGTAAAGTTTTTTTTAATGTTTGAAAGCTCTCTAATGTTTTTTTTTATTCAAAGTTTTTACATGCATCCTGAGTTGTGTCAATGCTATTCCTGTCTCAGAGAGCTGTTGTGATTCATTGTGTTGATGACAATTTGAAACAGCTATTTCTCCTCAAAATTTGGAATGTACCAAACGCCCGTTGAAATAGTTTCTTTACTTCCTTCAAGTTCGTTAAAATGAGATTCAAGGCTGTTATAGATATTGTGAATTATGATTAAGTTTAAATTGCTTATTTGATACCAATCACCATATAAATTTTAAAATTAAAGTATGTTAAAGAATTAGTATTTTAAATAATTACTCCCACTTTCTCAAATTAATTGCTGCATTTGAATTTTTTTGTACTGGTGATTTTGTTACTTTGTCTGAGGTTTTTTTTTATGGAGATTTCAAGGTGCTACGCTGTCAACTAACTTTTTTATCAGCAACACTCCCTTCTGAAATTGGTGCAAAATTAGCTTCAAAATCCACAGTTCACATATTCTTAAGCCAAGCCCCATTTTACAAGAATTTTACCACCAGGTTATCAAGAAAATCAGTTTCTTTTCTAGTGAATTTTCACTTCTTTAGCTAAACGGCAACTGTATGGAATAATTGGTGAAAGAGTCTTTACAAAATAGGATGTGACTTAAGCTTGCACAGATCGTGGAATTTTAAAGTTGTTTGTTAGTGATTTAAGAAGGAAAGGGTAAAATGCTTGCTAACTAAACGAGCAAAATATTGAGGTAAAATCATAAAATCATGTTTCAATGTGTAGTAAATGAATGTTCAAATGTAGTAACTAGTTTGGGACAGCATTTTGGATGTAATTGTAGTAATAATATAGAACGGAGGGAGTATGATATTGTGGAGTATGAACAATTTTCACCTGCTAACTAATAGTCAATCATTCTTGAAATAGCTCGTATTAAACTGTTTGTGTTGTTTTTGCAGTTGGGAGCTGGTGGAGGATTTGGTCCTGTCTCCGACGAAGGATATGGTGTGTCCTATCTTTTCCCATCAGACTACAGGATATTTTTCCATGTTTCTTCAAAACACTCCTGTCCTAACACAAGCTCTGAAAGATTTTTAGAGAACCTGGTCCACAGTATGGAAGCAATGGTAGCTCTGTTTGAAGAAAGATAATCACCTTGTGATTTAATCAAATGTAGTGCACAAAAAGCAAAATTTCCTTGTGGAAAGAAACAAAAAAGTGGCTCATTGGAGTTCTAAAGACTTTGAAAACAATGGGAATGATTTCCTGTGACATCAAAACATGGAAAATTATATGGGATGTAGTTCCTTTTGAATCTTGTTTGGGACCAATCTAAGATGTTTTTGTTGTTTGTTTGAACTCTCTTATAACTTTTAAGCAACTGTAGATCGTATGTGTGTGCATTTTTATGTTGAATTTACCAATGGAAGTTTTCAAACTTTCTTACAATTTTATCTGACATTTGTTACGGTTTATCATTATCTAATGGTGTACCTCTGTAATAATGATATGGGTTTAACCATTCTGTTAATTTCTAAGGACAACGCCTCATCTTTAAATTTTACTTTGTTCTCTAAAAGTGGGACATTCAGTTTGTATGTTGAGAATAACTGATTCTTGCCTTTAAGAGCTTCGAATAATTTGGCTTTTTTAGGTAATAAAGATGTAAGGGATTAATTTCATTTACTATGGGTATTCCGAATTAAGTTCTTCGTAAAAGTTTTGAAACACTCTTATGTTTTTATCTATTTATTTATTTATTTTCTTTTCTCTCTGAAACAAAATTGAAAAGCATATTAATTTTAGTTGAAATAAATCTGCCATTATTGTATAATAACTTCATGGAAAAAAAGAAAGAAAAAAATAACAAAAAGTTCAAATCAAAAGTTATGAACTAGAAATGGTAACTTTGCCATAACAGTTGATGTTAACATTCTTATACATAACATATTACTTTTTTCCTTCCGCTTTTTCCATTTTAGTTGAGTCTCTTGCAAAGTTTTTTAAATTGTATATATGTATTCTCACATCTAATGTTTTTTGTTTCAATTACAAAACTTGTAATTTGTTCTTAGTCTTTAAATAGCTTTAAAATGCTATAGTTTAATGTTTTTAACACATGCATTTTTACTTCTTGTATGAGAAAAGATTCTCTATAATGAGGAACAGACAGCAAATTGTATTTGGGCTCTGAAAGTAATGTATGATTTTTATCTTTTGAATAACATCTTTTGTATCTATAACATATTATTTTTACTTTTCACAGCTTTCCTTTTTTCTCAGTCCGCCCTCCCTCCCCCAATAATTTCCATTTATTTAAAATTATAAAACAAACTGCTCATTTTAATTTTTGTATTCTTCATAATCATATATGTTTAATTTTGACAATGTTTTACATCAGTGTCCTTTTGTTTTTTACTTGTCGATTTTTGTTTTTTGGTTTTTTTGTGTATATGTACATGAATTTAGTCATCTTGTTTTAGTTTGAGTTTCATGTGCTTGATCTCAATTTGTATTTTTTTCTTTTCCATTTTACTGATTTTTCCACGATTTTTATTACTGTAAAAAATAATAACAAATTGTATGTACTTCATTTTTGAAATAAACTGTTTCTTATTGACTAAGTATGTTATTTAATAAGTTGATCTAAGAATTTTTTTTAAAGTTCTAACTACAGTTTTTTAAATTTAAGCATATGAGCCTTCCGAAATGTGTTATTTTGCAATCCGAACTTTTCAACTTTTCTTAAGAGGTGCAATTTGGCCATGCATATGTAAATCTGCATGGGTGGTCAATCTTCCCTTGTAATTATTACAGCAAATCGTCGAATCGTTCACTGCACCATTTTTTTAATAGAAAAGAATGGGCCAAAAGTCGAAATCTTTGAGGGTTCCAGCTACTTAACCTTTTCGATCCGGGCTGTTTTTTGGAAATTTTTCTTTTGACCCAGGTTGTATGACAGTTGAACTACAGATTTCTTTTCCATTGAAAAGAGAAGGTATAAACTGTCGTACCAGACGTATGAAATCTTGAAATATCCCCGGCTCCAAAAGGCTCGAGTGAAAATTTCAACCCCGTCCTCTAAAGAAAAAAGACTTATGGTACAACATGTGTACCGCCTGACTCCTAAAGGTTAAGGCAATAAAATGCTAGACATGTGATTTGTAAGCCATTACTAATTTTTGAAAATGGCATGTCTTTGGTAAAAGGCTTTTTTCCCTACAAGATGTTCGTCAAGAAGTAAATGAACCTTATTTCTATTACTAAAGGGTCATTCCATGTCAAGTGTCCCGAATTTCGAGAAAATCTCCACTCGACCCCCTCCGATTTTGATGAAAATTTTTTTGGATGTACATATAAGACTTGCATAAAACCATACCAAATTATAGCTCCATAAGCCTTATGGTTCAGCCAGTAAAAATTACTTTATAAAGCTACCTCTTTTTCGTGTCTCGAAAAAAATTACCAAATCGTCAAGTTTGTGCTTTTATTGCTCACGACCTAAGACGATTATCAGGCTCAAATTTGGTGATTCTGATCACTGTTTAGGGTAGAATAGCCTACTTGTGTAAAAAAAGCTCCATGCACGGTAGATTTTTTGCAATTTGCTGCCAAAGTTGGTAAAAAATAGTATTTTGGCAAATTTTGACCATACGTTATCAGCTTGTATCTGCCGAGAGAATGACTTTCTGAAGATAATTCTTTCCTCGTTTGTAGTCTGATAGTTCGTCTGAAAGGTGTGCAAGTGGCGTCTTGATAGCTCAAATAATTGCTGAATTATGCGAGTGGAAATTCCAGTCAAATTTCTTTTTTCTCAATTTCAAAGGGCAATATCTCAAAAGGGTCATCTTGAATTTCAATTTTCTTTACATCATTGGAAAGAACACACTTTTTTTAACTAAAAAACGTTATTTTTATTTTTGAGTCAAACCAGTTTCAAGGGGATATTGCAGATCAAAAATGTGTGCATCATTCAACGTGAAATCAAAGAAAAATAGACAAAGACCTCAAAAGTTGATGTCAATTTGTTCTATTAAAATTTACAGGAGCTATTGTAGTTATGTTCTGATGCAAAAACCTTTTTTTAAGATATTTTTGAACTTTAGTTTTTGTGTGCGCATCCGTAAAAACTCAAGAAATGGCAAAAAATAAAGTTTCATTTTTGACAAAAAGAATTATCTTCTTATCGCTGCTATAAGAGCTCGAGTCTTTTATTATGTGTTATTTTTAAGACCATGAAACAGAATTTCGGATGATATGTCAGTTGGCAAGGTTTCATTAATATTTTAAATTCATAAAAAGCATTGTTTCCTTTTTCAAAAAAATAAAAGTAAAAATAATTAATAAATGAGATAAATAATAAATAAAACAGTTAATATGGTGTGTACGTGATAAAAAAATATGTATAATGGGATTGCAAAGCCATAATTCAAATAAGCGATAACGAAAGTTTTCGATAGAGTTGAATATTGCAATTATTTCCGCCATGTAAATGATAACAATAGTAATTGAAAATATGATAAGTAGTAATTGAAAATCCATTCTTTATACTGCCGAGGATGTGTCTAGATATTCAACCTATGATTGCAAGTTGCCCACAAACAAAAATGATGAAAAATTGGAAAATGCTTTTTATGACCTTGAAACATTAATGACCTACAACCTTGCCAAGAGACATATCATCCAAAATTCTATTTCAAGAGCTTAAAAATAACACATAGGAAAAGACTCAAGCTCTTATATTAGCGATAAGAAGATAATTATTTTTGTTAAAAACGAAACTTTATTTTTTGCCATTTCTTGAGTTTTTACAGATGCGCACACAAAAACTGAAGTTCAAAAATATCTAGAAAAGGGGTTTTTTCATCAGAACATAAGTACAGTAGCTCCGGTAAATTTTAATAGAACAAATTGACATCAACTTTTGAGGTCTATGTATTTTTTTTTCTTTGATTTCACGTTGAATGACGTACACATTTTTGATCTGCAATGTCTCCTTGAAACTAGTTTGTCTCAAAAATAAAAATAACGTATTTTAGTTAAGAAAAGTCTGTTCTTTCCAATGACGTAACGAAAATTGAAATTCAAGATGACCCTTTTGAGATATTGCTCTTTGAAATTGAGACAAAATTGATAAAAAAGAAATTTGACTGGTATTTCAACTCGCATAATTCAGCAATTATTTGAGCTATCAAGATGCCACTTGCACACCTTTCGGACGAACTATCAGGCTACAAACGAGAAAAGAATTAGCTTCAGAAAATCACTCTCTCAGCAGATACAAGCTGATAACGTATGGTCAAAATTTGCCAAAATACGATTTTTTACCAACTTTGGCAGTAAATTTCAAAAAATCTACAGTGCATGAAGCTTTTGTGACACAAGTAGGCTATTCTACCCTAAACAGTGATCAGAATCACCAAATTTGAGCCTGATAATCGTCTTAGGTCGCGAGCAATAAAAGCACAAACTTGACGATTTTGTAATTTTTTTCAAGACACGAAAAAGAGGCCTTTATAAAATACTTTTTACTGGCTGAACCATAAGGCTTATGGAGCTAAAATGTGGTATGGTTTCATGCAAGACTTATATGTACATCCAAAAAAATTTTCATCAAAATCGGAGGGGGTCGAGTGGGGACGACTCGTGCACTTGACATGGAATGACTTTAAAATAGATTTTTAACATTAAATCGCTCTCTTTTTCTCTCCCTTTCACTCAGTCATTCCACTTAGGCTATAGGTTAGTTCGAATCTTTTAATTGATCCAAACACTTATCACACATAGGGTAGGTTGGGGAAGTGGAACGATGGGGGATCCAGAAATTTTTCAAGATAGGGTTGCTTGATTGTTCTTATGTACTTTTTTACTATGTATACTGGTTAGCAAATATTGATCACAAAAGTTTCGAACTTCAGTTGCGTAACATTTTTTTCTTTTTATTTCTAACAGAAGTTTTTGAACAAAGTTTATTGAATCGAGTATGCATGCACAGTGCACACACTCAAAACATACTCATGGAGAGAGATACATCATGATTAAAGGATAAAAAATACATTAGGGTAAACGGTAACGAGATATAATGTATGAAATGTAAAATGGTATAATGTAAAAAGATAACATGTAAAAACATAAAATGCAATAGGCAAAATGTAAAAATATAAAATTCAAAACTTAAAAAGCAATATTAAAAACTGTAAAATCGTAAAATTCAAACATGTAAAAATAACATGAAAGTTAAAACAGGGTCAATCGAACCGCAGTTCTAAACGTTTGTTCCTGTCCTTCCAATATTTGCCTTCCTTATATTGCCAGAAACTGCAGGGCATTCTTTGAGGTGCAAAGCGTGCATGGCAATGTTCCAAAACATTCCAGTGAAGATTCCCAAACTTCATTAAAATTCATCTAAAATTACATTTTTTGAACTTCAATATCAAAAAAATTACTCGTGGAGAATTTCTCGAGGGAGGAGGGTTAATATAGTAGCAACTAATAGTAGCAATTTAAAAATGAGAAACAACTGTAATGATAAAATACTCGTACTAGATAATTATTTGGACCTGGAAGGAATTGATAGTTTGACTACAAAAACTGCAAAAGCTGGTAACTACATCTTCGTGAAACTTGCATCAAAGAAAATCATGAAATATACAGTCAAACCTGTCTATCTCGAATTTCACGGGACAGAAGAAAAAATCGGGACACGGAGGTTTCGAGATACAGAGGTTGTGATAAAATTTACAAAACTAAGCAATTGGAACAAAGTCAAATACTTAATAGATTGTTTTGCATTGATATTGTTGAATATTTTACTGTACGACATGTTGTGAGTCCACGTTTTACTAATTGTGATGACTATATCGGGAGCAAGTTATTGCATATACCTTTAAGTACGAACATAGTCTTTGAATGATTGCGCAAAAGATGATTTTTGTCTCCAAGTTATACCGTTTATAAAGGTGGCTGGAGATGAAATTCAAAAATGAGAGTTGCGAAAATTCGTAATAAAGAGATTTTCGGGAAAAATCATTCGAGACAAACATGAGAAAAAACATTAAATGTATGCTGTAAAAGCAGGAAAATTGAAAAATTTCGACATAGAGAGGTTTTCGATATAGGCAGGTTCGGGATAAACAGGTTCGACTGTATAGGGTCAGGAGGCGTAATATGGGTCAAAAAAGAGCAATTTTACAATCAGGCTTTGACAGCAAAAAAAATATTGATTCAACCAGTGAATAAACTGCTCAGGATATGGAAATGTATATTCCTGATGACATTCAAATTGAAATATCTTTGCAAAAACGAAATATTGATACTGATAAATAAGTTATAAAATAAGTCACGCTTTAAAGAACTGAACTTCTCGATTTATTGAATATTAATTTCATACTTTTGTCCATTAATGAGAAAAATATCAGTACATCAACATTTCTAGAATGTAATATTGTCCTCTTGATTCATCTCAGGACCAGGAATGTCTAGCACTGTTTACGATTCATCAAACTTCCAAACGTCATTTCTCTCCAGAAACAAAAAACTTTCACCGTATTTTTAAATTTCATAGCACGTTATTCTAAATTGTGGGGAACATTGATAATGTGAAAATATAATACTTTTTTGAAATTTTCCTCAAAAAACTTCACATGCTCCCACCTTTCAACTTTTAAAGGTTAGCTATCAATGCACTGTGATTCAGTACATTTCTTTCAAGGAAAAGGTTTATTTATTACTTAATTAGTTTTATGTCAGTTTAATTGATTTTTCATCTCCAGACTTTTCAGTACGCAATCTTTTCCAGATTGTCGAGTTTGTTAAAATTTCACAAGTTTCTTTCTGCATGTGTGCAGTTATCTCTTCTGGTATCTTGTAAAGTTTCTTATGGAAAATAAGCCGCTTTTGATCAACTCCTTAACAACATTTCCCGAAGGAAGTTCATCGAACAACAGCTGTGCTCTTAATTTTGGCTTTTTGATTTAATGTAATAATTTTGCACTATAAGTTTATGACTTTATGGGGCAATTTTTAATAGAATCGGGTATCCAGATATACACCATTTTTGATTTTGCTAAAGTTTTTATTTGGATCTTTTATTAAAGACTTCAGAAAACACGTATTTTTTCCTTTTCCCAAAAAATAATTTTGGGGACCTGTACAAATTTGTAAACTTTAGACCGACTTAGTGTTTTTCTAAAATCGACCTTTTCTAAAAGTTGATTATCTCGACGCATTGAGCTTCAACCAAAGTATTTTTTGCGATTACATCATCACATTTAGTGTCCGAATCGAAATATATTTTCAATTTTATAGCTGACCAACGGGGGGTCCTGTCAGGGGCGCCCAAAATTCACCGAAGAAATTGAAAAAGTGTCATGTTTGAGGCCTCCTTGCTCCCTGCTCTGAGGGTCAGCAAGTTTCCCGAGACTTGATGGTATTCAGCTTATCAAGAAACCCATAAGACCCAGGTGAAAGCGTCGAACACATTTCGTCGGTATCTGATTATTCAAAATCTCATTAGCAACTAAACGAACTTGTAGAGAATAAGACGGAAAATCCAGCTGGGTTCGAAGCAAGTCTATGTCAGCACAATTACGACGTTTGCCACATCCAAACTTGTTTGGTGTAAAATTAGGGAAATCGGTAGTAATATTTGGCTTGATTGTTCTCTACAAAATTCAATTACCGGTGCATTTTCGCATACTGAGGGTCAAGGTGCCTTCATATGAATAGAAACTGGGCTTAATAATTTTCAAAGTGGTAATGGCTATCCACCTCTAGAGGTGTTACATAAAAAAATAGATCTCAACCAGCGGTAAATGTATTGAATTTGCAAAAAGTGTGAAGGCAATACGCATCCACATTATATCTACATATTAAATGAATAAATAAATAAGTATAAAATTTGAATTTTTACCTAATGCGATTAATCGATATGGCATCCAGGCTTTTATGTGCCACCATTAAGTCGCTGATGCAATGGCGCGAATAATTTTGAAACCCAGTTTCAACCAGATGAAAGCGCCTGGGCTTTCTTCGATGCGAAGCTGCACGAGGAATTTAATTTTGCCGAGGGCATTCAAAGCTGAACTTGCTTATAGCTTACCATTACATAAAATAGGTTGGTTGGTAAAATAGGTTGGATGAAAAGAAAGACATTTTTACTGAACCCAGAGAGCGTGACTTAATAGTTTGCACAGACTATAGATATAGTAAGTTATACACACAATTCAGCAGCGGCAACCACTGGCCGTCATTGAAACGCTAGAATTTTGGAGAATCTCCACAGAAAACGGGCAAAAGCTTTTGCGTCACAAAAAAAGAAAGACATCCGGTTCTTTTTAATCAATTAAAACTTGAAGTTGTTTCTTTTCAAAAAAATGCAGCAAGCATTATCTTATTTAGACTTAACTCAAGACTGTCTTTCTTTCCTTTTTTTTCTTAACGGTTTCTTCAGACTTTTGCCCGTTTACCGGGTGGTGACTTTTGTCCATGGAACTGGTTTCTCGTTGTGCATTTCGTTAATATAACAGTAGGGATAAACGAGCTAAATATCCTAAAGTAGTACGCATGATACTACTCTTTTTCCTATGACTAAGAATGCGTGTTTATTTAATAATGTTACCGTATTATTATTACGTATCTTGAATATTGTTTTGATGCATAATTATACATTTGGAATTCCTCAATTTCAGGGGGGAGCGAGAAACTGCGAAACACATTTGAAAGAAATAAATAAGTAAAAGAGAAAAAAGAAGGAGAACGAGAGAAAGAAAGAAAAAAAAAAGCCAAGCCCATTGCATGAAAATAAAGATCGAATGACGTAAACATCAAACATTGAAAAAATGTCCATTAAATAATTGTATCAAGCACCAGAACTCTTTTTAAACGATGAACTTCGCCAAATAAAAACAAAAAACTTTTATTTTTTTCTTCAGCTCAGACGATGATTTGAAACGTTTGTTTGTGAAATTATTATAAAATGTTTAATAAACAAGTAAAAATTAAATGAACTGTTAAAATATCTTATTTGTGATCAGAGATAATTAAACATTACAGCTATTTTCGGAAAGAAATTTAAAAAGAGGTTTTTTGTAAGAGACAAATTTATCAATATTTTACACATCATAATGAAGCGATTTTTAGCTACAAATCGTCTGCTACCCTTGAATATAAAAGCAGATGTTTTCCGGAATACCGCCTTTTTGATCGAGTGCGCTGGTGAGTACAGACCGCTTAAGCTTATTATGAAATGTATTCTTTTTTATTATAGAATCTTTTAAATATTTCGAGCGTTCTTTTGTATTCAAAGTTACTTAAATCATTTGATTTGATGAATTATGGAGATTATTATTTAAAAGTTCAAGTTTTAGGAAATTGTTAGTGATTTTCTAATTGATTTTTTAAATTCGAATAATTCGAACAGAACTTTTAGATTTTAGTGTGACAATAGAAATATCGTCGGGGAAGAAAGAAGTGATTATTTTTCTTAGCAATAAATTATTTCAAATATTTATAGTGAGTAATTATTTTGAAAGATTTTCGAATACTTTGAGTAAATGGAATACCTGAAATACTACTCTTGGAATTGGATGAACTCATGCTTTTGTGGTTTTTATTCTGTTTATTAGATGATGTGTTATTAGATGGGTATTTATTTTGTTTAACTAAGAATTTAAAAATAATTCCTTAATTTTTTACATTTTAAAAATGAATTATTGCTGTCTTGGAATATTTTCGAAATGTTTTTCTTTACGTAGGTTTTAATAATTGTAAATAAAAATGTTAAACTAGAATCTGAAAAAAATTGCGAAACTAATTAAAAAGATTTTAAATGCTTATATAATAATTTGGAAAGATTTAATTTAGTAATATTTAACTGTTGTAGAATATTTGGAGACGTACTGTCGGTTCCAAGATATTTTATTCGATTAAGCGGGGAAGTTTTTTTACCTTTCCATTTTGACAACTTCTGTCGCAAAACGTAATAATAACAAAGAAATAACTAAAAAAAGAAATAATTAATGGTATTGGTAAAAAAGATTTTGAAATAAGCAAAATAAACAACAAAATAGTATAATAATTGAGTATAAATATTTTACGGTCATATAAAAATCATAAAAAAGTAACTTACAGCTTGTGTTACAAAAATTTTGTTCTTTCGCCTCTCACTTTTATTTTCTGAAACAGTCCACAATTAGTGGTTTGCTTGCTCAAGGTCTTGTGGGAAAACTTTTATTTTATTCGACATTTTTTTAGCAAAATTTTTTACAAAAACTGACAAATATTATTCGATTATCCGGGGAAATTATTCGATTAAGCGGGGATAGTTAACATTGTGTCTATGGGGAAATGTTCGGTTCCGAACGGTTTTATTCGCATAAGCGGGGTATTCGTTTATCCGTTACCCGATTAAGCGGGGACGACAGTACTTGTAAATTGGTCTCAAGTTTAAAATTTTGTTGGAGAACTCTTGCTTTTGGGGATTTTATTCCTTTTACTAGCGGTACCCGCACGGCTTTGCCCGTGGTATAAAATTAAAAGTTCATTTGTAAAAAAATGATATAGCAGAAAAAAATACTCTATTTTAGTTACAATTCAACTATAATTCCTTCAAAGTATGATATAAAAATTTGGTATGGACCCTACACTACTTCCTTTTACGTGTAAATTTCTTAGTAGATGCCTTAAGTGCTAAAATAGTGCTTGAAGTGAGTAAGATAACAATTCAAACATTTGCATCCCTAGTTTGCCACGAAACAATGCAAAAAAATGTTTTACAATGATTAATCTCCTAAATATCGCCGATTTTAACATCATTCAGTAGATTTTTCGCAAAATATCGCCAATAGCGCCAAATTGAACCCAAAAAAATTTTTTTTTCGCTAAATTTATTGCCAACTTGGCGATATGTCGCCAAATTGGCGTCAAACACTTGGTGACCAAAAGCTTGGCGAGATATCGCCAAGTGGTCGCGCCAATTCATATCACTTTGGTCTGCATTGAAAGCCCTGATTACCCCATAAAAGGGGTAAATCACCCCTTGGGGACATTCGAATGCAACCCCAAAGATAGGTGCACAAAAATAAGCCAAAAGAAAAAATAAGAAAAATTTTGTTGCTCACAGAAACCAACAGAAATCTTACCAAAGTTTAAAAGAAGAAGAAAGTTTTCTTTCCTAACTTCAAAAACAAAATAATACATTTTCCGAAATGACATACTTTAGAAAGAACGTTGCAATATCGCAATAAGATAGAAGTAAATATACTGAAATAGAATTGAATGCCAAATTGTAAAAAAGTCGCCAAAAAAATAATTTTTAATATTGTCTTTCATTATTTATTAAATGCAATTATTGCTGCAAATTACAGTCCAATAATAAATAATCACATTGCAAAAGTATATTTGGAGCAATTTTTTCTTTTAAACTCAACTGATCCTAAAAATTTTAAGTATTAGTCATAGGCAGGGATTCAAGTGAAACAGGCCATCGCAAATTACAATCGCTACTGGAAATGAATTACATTAGAACATTTCTTGATAAAAACATCGTGACGTCATCGTGACGTTTGCCTATGAAAAACGAGCTAGATAAACGTCACAGCCACTTGCGAATAAGAGGATATCTGATGCTGACTTATTGGCTCACCGTAGTGACGTCATGCAAGTTAAGTTAGATAATGTAATTCATTCCAGTAGCGATTGCAATTCGAAGCGATCGCAGTGCTGTTCACTTAATCCTGCCATAGAAATTTCGTGCATTATTCTCACAATGATAATAAAACAATAAACATCGACAAAGTCAACCAGCAAACGATAAATTAAAAGCTAAATTCGTTCACTCAAGCCATTTGGATTGTTACAAAAACAAATACATTTTTAAAATTATTAAGGGAAAAAGAACGAAATAAAAACGTAACCATGGTAACAACATGAAAAGTTGATTTCCGTTGATAAAATAATTCATTTCATCTCTATTTTCAAACAAATTTTATTCGCGAGCAAAGCCATTTTAGAATCGTTTGGCTTGCTTTACTGAAGGTAAGCCTTGAATTTCAGGATTCTAAAAACAATTGTTACAGCTCTCCTGATGATCGTAGAAACTTCAAAAAAACGTCATTTTGTGCAGAAAATTTCAAGCTTTCGAATGACATAAGACTTGAAAATGTGTATGGAATATTTCTTCCCTATTTTATCGAATTTCCGCTAAGAATTCGAATAGAAAAAGAACGAAATGGAATGTTCGAAAAATCGCTTCGAGGTGCAAAACTACATGCTACAAACTAATTTTGTGCCAAGTGGCATGAAAATCGACCGAACGGTTTTGGCGCTACGCGCGTAACAGACAGACAGACAGAAAGAAAGAAAGAAAGAAAGAAGGACAGACAGAACCACCTTCAGCTTTATTATTAGTAGAGATTGTATAATGTGTTCTTTGAATGGTATTTATCTTGTTTAACTAATCATGTAAAATATAATTCCTCATTTTTTTACATTAAAAAAATAAATTATTTCTATCATAGAATATTTTCGAAATATGTTTCTTAACGATGTTTTAATATTTGTAAATAATACTGTTAAATTAGAATTTATAAAAATGCTGTATAACTAATTAAAAATATTTAAATGCTTTACTTTGTTTCACAATAATAATTTAGAAAGACTTAATTTAGTAAGATACTAATTATTGTAGAACATTTCGAGATGCATTGTTTTAATTAGTCGCAAGTTTAAATCGTGTTGCCGAAAATATTTAGCCATTTGTTCATTATTAAATATTATTGCAAAATAAATAGAAACTTTAATAAAACGAATTAAAATAAATTTAAAGGGTTTATTCTTAAATTTATTTGCTCTATTCTCATAGCCTTCAATATCGTTTTCAATGTATGATATTGAATTTAAAACGTTGAATAAGGTTTAATCAGGGTCGCGGAAGGTCATTTCGACTTTCTTTGAACAATTTCCGTATTCTATCAATTTTGTCTGACGATTCGCAAATTTGGAGACATTGTTACTGCAATATTGCGATTTTTAAATGTCCGAATGATCATCTTCATACTCGAATTTTATCATGCGATAAAATTTGGAATCCCATTCGGCAATTGAGAATTTTCCCCCTCCTAAAAAGTTTAAGTTCAGGGTGCCCCTTTACATAATATATAATTAACATAAATTTCTTAATTATTCAATTAATATAAATAATTTAATTATTTAAATTTAATTTACAATATAAAATATGTAGAAATTTGTTACTAGATAGCCATAAACTGGAGTGGTGATATTATGCTTTAGGTTGTTTATTTATTTATTTATTTATTATTATTATTATTTTTATATAGTTAGTTAAATTCTGCTGAAGATCTAACAATGGTATTAAAAAAATGAAACCATTAAAATAATTTGGTTGCTAAGGTCGGAAGTTCAGTCTCACACTTCAAATGAATGAGATGCCTTTTCTGTTTTTATTTGTATTATAATTTTTTATACTTTTTTTAGCATTTTTGTAAATTGAATCGTTTGATAGGGATATTTGACCAAGCACCGAACATACCTAGGGGTCATAAAGCAGTTCTCAGAACTGTGATTGAATTTCTAGCATCTGTGGCACTGAGAGGGCCCCTTCCTAGGTTTATAGGCCTCCACTGTAACATAGGTATACATAAGGTTGGTTATGTCACACACTTTTTCGACTCCTTTCGTATGATTAAGGTGTACTTGGAAAATCGGTAGAGGAGTAGAACCTTTCGAACAAGTGGGGCAACCTTTCTGACCCCATAACCAAGCTCTTCAAGAGCCCACTTTAAATCATCCTTATCCGTTGTCAATGGCAACCCCTTGACAACAATTTTGATTGGTCTGTTATTTTTGGCGAGCTGTACATAGTGTTGTACCTTAGTGCGGAGTAGGTACTTCGAAATGGCTCTTTGGTCATCAGAAGTGGCCGGGAAAATCCTGGCAAATTCCCCCGAGACCCTGACTTTAAACTTTGTTTGGGTCTCGGCTTTAAGACCAGTAACAAAGTCTTTGTACTCCTATGGATATACTGCGATAATTGGTTTAATTTTGGGAGGAGGGATGGGTGCATCGACTTTCATACGAAACTTTAATTTAACTATATGTATAAATTGCAATGAATCCAGGTTCTTTAATCGCATTCGCATACACTACATTGACAACCACATATTTATGTAATGGTACAAATATTCAGCTCTTAATTTTCAATGGTTTCTCTGAAAAATGTTGGCAAAATGTAGTTAAACATCATTTCACCTACAGTTTTTGCACCGACTTCAAAACTTATGTTTGAATGTAGTGTCGATGGTGTTCGAAGAATAAAATTATTTTTTACTTTAAAGAGAACTTGCCGAGTTCCGAAGTCGGTTTAATTTTTTTTTCAAAAATATTTTTATTTTATTTTTTTTTAGTGTAAATGTACATATGAAATAACGTAATGTTTCCGTTATAAAACTTCACCTAATTTGCTCAAGTAAATGCTTCATAAAATAAACTATGTAACAAACAAAAAAGAAAGAAAGTATCAACACATCTAAAATTTAAACGATTGACACTAAAAACAATCCTTGTTATTCTCTGGTATTTATCTGTGTACTAGTTTAATCAAAGGCTAAATAGTAACGGCTTTTCAACTAATTTATATTTCAAAACAACACTAGATTATTGCGGTTCATAAAAATTTTACGACATATTACGTACGTGGCCTGCTAATGAGTTTCATGTTTGCTTCAGTTAAGCCTTCATTCAAAATTTTCATTATCATTGTAATAACTGTTTCATATCAATCACGTTTTGTAACAATGGATTTCAAATTTAATCATTTAGGACAAATCACTTTAAATTTGAGCAAAAATTTGGAGATTTTCCTCACTTTCTTCGACTTTATTAAACCTTATGTAAATTAAGACTAATAAAACCTGAAATATTACGAATCAATTAGTACCTGGTACGACTTTCAGTTCGTTGGAGTTCAGGAGAAAAAAGCAGGACATAGAAAGATACTCGGTTTAAAATTTTCAAAAAAACCATAGAAGGGTCATTCCATGTCAAGTGATCCAACGTTTTTTACCTTACATTTTTGTATTTCTTTCACATTTGGCTCATCAATTGTACCCCTTGAGGTAATCAAAAGTCTCAATTTTTGGATTTTTATCTCTATTAGTTTTTCATTTATGAGACTTTGAACTTTGGAAAAACCCTCGTTTTTCCATGAATAAGAGTACATAAAAGGGACCATAACTCGGCACGAAATATAGATAGAACAATTTGGTAAATGGCATTTTAAAGTACGTTAGTTGCCGCTTAATCTGATATGCAACATGACTAATTTGATAAAAATTTTCTTTTTCAAAAAATGAAATTTAAATTTCAAATTTAAATTTCTCGAAAAACATATAATGAATTTTTTTGAAAAAATTCTCAAAAAATCTTGTGTATTTCATCTATGTTTGTACAAATTTTTAGATTGGGATCTCAATGGGATCATATTTTTTTGAATTTTTGAATAAAACTGTATAGGAAAAAAAATGATATTTTTTAGATTCTATTTATTTAAATACTAAGTTCTCTTGCTTGTGATGGTCTAAAAAGTAGTGAGCAAACATGAATATGTTTAAAGTGAGCTAGCATGAGCTTATAGATTTGTCAGGTTCACCCCCCACCCCCCTCACAATCACTCTTTTTTAATTCAAAACTGTTCAAAATGTTTAAAAAAAAAACTCTTTGATACAAAATGAATAGTAAACTTATTTAAAGTTGGTAAATGAGTTTCCTTATAACTAGACGAAGTATCCCCCTCCTCCACCCAAATATACCATTAACGCTGTATTATTATGACGTCTAACCTGGGGATTGAATTGACTATTATTTTTACTCTAGGTTAAGTGAGTTAGCATTAACTTGTAGATTGGTCAGCTCCCCCTCCCTTCCTTCCTGACCCAACCATTTTCCCCCCAAACTGTTTAAAATGCTAAAAAAAGCTTCTTTGATACAAAACGAACAGTAAACTTGTTTAAAGTTGGTAAATGGGCTTCCTAATAACAAGGCAAAGTACAACCCTTCCCTCCCCCAAATATACCATTAACGCTATACTAATATGACGCCTCCCCTGGGGATTGATTTGAGGATTATTTTCCCCCTAGGTATATATTGTTTTTCAGACGAAGTGTTTCGTTTTCAATCCGAACTTCACAAAGTGTACTTCCATTCAAAATCTGAATTTAAACTTATGGTTCATTTCATCCCCTCCCCCAGCACCAATCTTCAATTTTGAAGGGAGGGAATAAATGGGTCGCCCCAAGATCATAGCAAACAGCAAAATAGCACTGTTTCCCTTTGTTATCATAATGTTTTCCCATTATTTTTACACAAAACTGAAAAGAAATTAAAGTGTCACGTTATATGTCAGTCCCAGCACTGCCTTTCCTTTCTCTTATTGGACAAAGCTCATGAGCTAATAGGAAAGAGTAACAAACAGAACAAACTGAAACACTACCAGACATCAGTAGAGACTAAGGCTTTGAAATGGGGCTAGGCGGGATGATAAAAAAATAAAAGTTTGGAGTGGAAAGGTAGGGTAAGGGGGGGGGAGCAATCTGTAAAGAAGTTAAACAACATGTGAGGTTGTGCTCAAAAAAGCAGTGTTTGTTTAATATATATATATATAGTTATATCTTGCTGCATTACTTTCCTTTACAACAAAATGAAAAAGAACACAAACGATTAAAAAAATTAAATAACAGCTGCACACTAGATAATGTGGAAAGATAGTTATGGGGACACAGACATATGATCTGATATTTTGATTTATTTTCAGTTTTGTGCGAAAAGAATAGAAAAAACGATGAGAACAAGGCGAAACAGTGCTATTTTGCTGTTTGCTATGATATTGGGGCGACCCATTTATTTCCTCCCTTCAAAATTGAAGATTGGTGCTGGGTTAGAAGATGAAATGAATCATAAAGTTAAATTTCAGATATTGAATGGAAGTACACTTTGAAGTTCGGATCGAAAAGAAACACTTCGTCTGAAAAACAATATATATACCTAGGGTGAAAATAATCCTCAACTCAATCCCCAGGTTAGACGTCATATTAGTATAGTGTGAATGGTATATTTGGGTGGGGAGGGGGATACTTCGTCTAGTTATAAGGAAACCTATTTCCCCACTTTAAATAAGTTTACTATTCATTTTGTATCAAAGAGTTTTTGTTTTTTTTAAACATTTTGAACAGTTTTGAATTAAAAAAGAGTGGTTGTGCGTGGAGAAAGGGGTAGGGAGGTGAACCTGACAAATCTATAAGCTCATGCCAGCTCACTTTAAACATATTCATGTTTGTTTACTACTTTTTAGACCATCACGAGCAAGAGAACTTAGTATTTAAATAAATAGAATCTAAAAAATATCATTTTTTTCCTGTACAGTTTTATTCAAAAATTCAAAAAAATATGATCCCATTGAGATCCCAATCTAAAAATTTGAACAAACATAGATGAAATACACAAGAATTTTTGAGAATTTTTTCAAAAAAATTCATTATATGTTTTTTGAGAAATTTAAATTTGAAATTTAAATTTCATTTTTTGAAAAAGAAAATTTTTATCAAATTAGTCATGTTGCATATCAGATTAAGCGGCAACTAACGTACTTTAAAATGCCATTTACCAAATCGTTCTATCTATATTTGGTGCCGAGTTATGGTCCCTTTTATGTACCCTTATCCATGGAAAAACGAGGGTTTTTCCAAAGTTCAAAGTCTCATAAATGAAAAAATAATAAAGATAAAAATCCAAAAATTGAGACTTTTGATTACCTCAAGGGGTACAATTGATGAGCCAAATGTGAAAGAAATACAAAAATGTAAGGTAAAATTTTTCTCAGAATTTGGATCACTTGACGTGGAATGACCCAGAAATGAATTTCATTATGCAATCCAGAGAAGCCTGGCGTTCAAAAGGGTCATTATTACGATTACTGTGATCCTAATTTCTTTTTCGAAAGATTTCTGCAGGTTCCCGTTATCGAACAAGGACTACGAGAGAATGGGACCAATTGAGAAAAAAAACCCTTTCAAACAAAAAAAGAATTTTTAAAATCGGGCCAGACGTCTTCGAGAAATCTTATAACATACAAAAAAAAAAAAAAAAAAAGATTTTCCGACGAATTGTATAACCTCCTCTTTTGTTGAAGTCGGTAAAAAAGTATCAGAAAGCAATAAAATTATCAGAAAAAATTCAAAAATCTTCACCTAGAAGCATAATGCAACGACATCCTAACAGGTATGAATTGAGCTGCCTAATAAATGATTAAATATGAAATCCATTGTTACAAAACGTGGTTGCTATGAAACAGTAATAACAGTGATAATGAGAATTTTGAATGAAGGCTTAATTAAATCAAACATGAAACCCATTAGCGATCCACGTACGTTGTACTTTTATCGCTAGCTACTTGTAGTTTTCTGAAATATAAATTAGTTGAAAAGCGATCTACAGTGAACTCTTACTTATACACCGCCTTATTTATACGCCTTTTTTACTTATACGACGATTGTAAATGGTCCCAGCACACTCTGTAGCAAAATAATGATAGTATCATTTGTTTATGCTTCGCTCTAAAGATACATATTTCACTTATGCGTCGAATTTTCTTTAAAATGTAAAACATTTAATTTATTTTATTTAAAAAATAAGCATGTTTCTTCACTTTCTTCTTTAATCTTTCGCCTGCTTTGCTCACGGAAGGTATTTTTTCCTCGTGAACTAGAGTTTGGAGATAAACAATTACAGTGAACTCTCACTTATGCGCCGTCCAAGGGACCAAAGGAAAGAGGCGCATAAGTGAGATAGACGTATTTAAGTGAACAAGACTATTTAAAGGACTAAAACGTAATAGTTTCTAAAGAGAGAATGAATAAGAATGTTTCTATAGAAAAGGTATTTTTCCTACGGTTTGGCAATTACTGTAATTTAACAAGAATGATAAAGAGAAAACAAAAATTGTAGCATACCTAATTACAAACTGTTCTCTTTAAAACGATGCATGATAGATAATTACATCTCTCCAAACTCTAGTTCATGCGGAAAAAATGTCTTCCGTGAGCAATAAAGGCGGAAGATTAAAGAGGAAACTGAAGAAAAATGCTTATTTTTTAAAGAAAATAAATATATTTTTTTACATTTTAGAGAAAATTCGGCGCATAAGTGAAAGATGACGCATAAATGAATGATACTATCATTATTTTGCTATGAGATGTGCTGGGCGCATTTAAAATCGTCGTATAAGTGAAAAAGGCGAATAAATGAGGCGGCGTATAAGTGAGAGTTCACTGTATGTACTATGGATCGTTTTAAAGGTAACATTTTGTAATTAGGTATGCTGCAATTTTTGTTTTCTCTTTATCATTATAGTTACGTTACAGTAATTTCCAAACCGTAGTAATATGTCCCTTGTCTATAGAAACATTCTAATTCATTCTCTCATTAGAACCTATGTTGCGTTTTAGTCTTTTAAATAGGCTTGTTCACTTATACGTCTCTCTCATTTATGCGCCTTTTTATGCTGGTCCCTTGGGCCGGCGCATAAGAAAGAGTTCACTGTACTTATATTAAAAACTGAGTATCTATGTCTACTTTTTTCCTTTGAGCGAGCTGAACTTACTGAAACTTTCCTCACCATCTTAAAGGCGCGAAGCATCTCAATAATTCGAATGATTTTTTATATAGGAAAAAAGTAAAGGCGCCTGTGAAGCGCCTGTTAGCGAGCCGCCTTGGCGGCGAGTATTTTTTTAAAACATTCTTTACTACTTTAAAGGGCGAAGCGCCCGTGCAAAGCCGTTCCACGCAGCTAGCTGCTTGGGCATTAGTGGGCCACGTACGTAGTATGTCTTAAAGTCTTATGAACATTGAATTATATCAAATAATATCACATCAGAATGAGGTAAAAGTTGGGTGGCGGGGGGACATTATGCATCAACATGCCGCAGGAAGCTAATCTAGCTGCTCTAGCAGCTAGTACAAATCATAAATTATGTTCTTATTTTTTTTTTCCTTTCAGCTGGTTGATGATGCTCCTCTTCTTTTTAGTGCGCATAAACAGATTCCAGCCACCCTTTTGGATTTCGGTCAGCTTAGAAAGTATTATCTGCAATGTCGTGTCCCAGAGCATAGTGCTACGATTTTCCAAAACACGTGTTGCCATAATAAGACATGTTGTGTGCATCATGTATTGTATGGGTATTATGTAAAACTAAATAAAAGTGATTATATCTTCTGTCGAAAAAAGGCATGGATATTTATTGTATTACAGCGAGAGCCAGTTAATTGAATCAGTGGTTAATTGAAACAGCCGCTGTAATGACTCAAATCGTCAAAAACGGAACAAAATCCAGCTTTATTGAATTAGCTGTTTAATTGAATCAAAACTGTTCAGAAAAAAAAAGCGACTCGTATAATCGGCGTTCACTGTATTAAAATAAAAATCTTGAGATTTCCTTTTAGACCAATAAAATCTGTTAAGAAGGCATCAAGCAAAATTCTTCAATGTTAGACGTCAAATTAAAGTTCTGAAACCTGCAAGAAATAACATAACTGTCATGCAATATCAGGAGTTCCATGTTTATTAAAGATACTTTTAAGGTATCTAAATTGATGTATAAATTTAATTGAAATTAAATATTGAGGAAAGCGCTTAAGATAAATCAAGGGGTTTTTAACTCTTTATGTGTAACTAAGTATTCGGAAGAAATATATTTTTTTCGTTACGACAATAACATAGGAATATGGGGCAAGTGAAATAGTCAACATGCCTGCTTCAAAATGAACAAACTGGAAATTTTTTCTGAAAATCAGTGTACATAAAGAAATAATATATTTTTTAATACTAGGTATTGTTAAAACGTTATTTCTTATTTTTGGCAGTTATTTTGCACCTTCAAGAAAAAGGTGAAATTTTTTTCGCCTAAAAAAACTATGGAGCAAAGTGGACAATATTTTTGTAATGACACATTTTCTATTTGGTGAGTTACAGTAATTTTCATCAAATGAATGCGTAAATAAGCAAATGAATGAATTAATTAAAATATGAGAGAAATAAAAGGGAGTAAAATAGAGAATGAATAGAATGAATAAATAGGTGAATTAATAGTAAATAATTTGAATAAATGAAGAAATGCGTGCGTCATTTAGTAAATGAACGCATAAGCAAATTAAATTAACTATTTCACTTTGCCACGTGCGCACTTGACTAACTACACTGAACATTTAAAATCCAAACAAGCTTAATATAAACAAAATGAGGACTGCAATGGGCATCAGTAGACCGCAATTAATAGTTAAAATCATAACTGAAATTTTTTTTATCATTTTATAATAAGAAATTAAATTAAAAAAAAACACGAATGTTACAATAAAGGTATTAAATTTTGAAAATCACTTGTACAAATTTTCTCGTTGATGCTTGGAGCAATTTATTTTTTGACAGGAATCAACTATATGTCTACGAACTTGGTTAAAATATTGCTAGATAGAAGGCACTGCGAACTATGAATATATTTTACCATTTCACTTTGCTCCGCTATGTCACTTTGCCCACATTCCCCTACATGGTATATTATTTTTATTTATATTTATCCTTGGGTTTAACAAATGACTTTAAAACCTTTCTATTTCTATAGGCCATTTGAAATATCGAATATTAATAGTAATTTTGCGATTTTTTTTTTTTTTTGCTTTTTTAATAGAAAGGATGTAACGTAAAACTTATCGAGTACTTATTCTGTGATTTCTAAAACCGTTTAAACATAGAATAATAGGTAAGGTATTTCAAATTTTTTATTTTCAACATTCGCACAAATGCTTGATTTATGTTAAACAAACAACTTTTAAGATGTTTAAATGTGTGCATAAAGCTTACTATTTGAAACAAGATTTTTTAGGAATTCAACTTAAAATGGAACTAGTTTGTTAAAATGTTGGTGCCGGTACAGAATAGTTCAAACACAAGAACAATACAAACAAGAAGTTCTGTCAAGAACTAAACGAGCCTACTTTCCCGTACATCTACATCGGCATTCTAGCATCTAATCAATATTCTCTTGAATATCTGAAACTGAAAATTATGTCAAACATACCTTTATAGCACTTAAAGCTGATTTCTAAAAGCAAAATATACCCCTCTCATCAGATGAAATGAACACGTAAAAAGTAAATAAACGAGTAAATAAAGTTTTGTCGCACCTTTTAAAAAATGTAACTGTTATAGTTCTTCCGTAGAAAAATTTCACAATCGTTTTCAAAAGAAAAAAAGGAATAAATAAAATAAAAGTACGAAGAACATCAAAACACATTTTATCAAAGAAAGAAAAAAAACCTCGTTCGTTAATAAAATGTCTCGAATTTTATTTTTAATCCGTTGCCAGTTGTTAAATATAAATAAAGAATAAAATGCCCTAGTGAATGAACAATTTTTGTAATAAAAAAAATCGTCTGCCAAAAAAAAAATAAATAAATAAAAATAATAATAATTAATTAAACAAAAAAATGAATAAATAAACAAAAAAACGTCTGCCCAGTCAGTCTTTTTTTTCTGAGCCTGCATTTCCGCCATGTTTGCGGAGTCGGAGTCGGAATCAGAGTCCTCACAGAAGATTTTCAGAAAAGTACTTAACATACATTTTTTATCAAAACCCGTTTTCTTACAAAGTTAGTTTGAAGGATATCCGCCTTTAAGTTCAGAATCAACATTCAATTTAAATTTCCCAGTAGGCGCTCATGTTAAAAATTTTTCTGAATGGTTCATCATTGAACGAAAAATGGTTCAAATTGAAAAGTGAAGTATGGGAATGAGTCTCTCCGAGATCTTTCGAACAAAAAAAGTTTATTCAATTCAGACGGTTCACTTAAAAGTTATTAGGCGGAGAAAGGTAGCTTGAACGGTTCAATGTTGAACGAAAAAATGTTCACATTGAAAATTTAAATACGGTAATGAAGTATCCTTGCCGATGCCTTTCGAACAAAAAAAAGTTTGTTTAAATCGGACTGTTCACTCAAAAGTTATTAGGGGTGACAGCTTGTTTGAACGATTCAATGTTGAACGAAAAATTGTTCAAATCGAAAATCTAGATACGGGAATGAAGTATCCTTGAAAAGATCTTTCGAACAAAAAAAAGTTTGTTCAAATCGGACTGTTCATTCAAAAGTTAGTATCGCGGGACCGGTTGTTTGAACGGCTCAAAGTTGAACCAAAAATTGTTCAAATCAAAAAATCAAATATGGGAATGAGCTGTACTCGCCGAGATCTTTCCAACAAAAAAAAGTTCGTCCAAATCGGAATGTTCATTCAAAAGTTATTAGGGGGGGGGGGGGCAGACAGACCGACAGACCGACACGCAAATTCCCCATCTCAATACCCTACTTTCAAATTTTTAATTTTTCGATATTCATTTTACCTCTTTATTTTTTTAACTTGGCGATATTTTTTGGACTTGGCGATATTTTTTTTAACTTGGCGATATTTTTTGGACTTGGCGATATTTTTTAGATGCATTAAGCTACTTTTAATACTTTTTTCGTCTTTCTTTTATTTTTAACGGGAAAGTAGGCTAAAAAGATGTGGACTGTTTTTGAATATAAATGTTCCTAATGTCAAAACTTTTGTGTCAAAATGTCTAGTCTTTTCTTTTTCTCTTCTCTAAATAGTTGTAACATCAAAAATTCTACGACACCACAGTTTCGCTTCGCAGTACCTTATTTTCCGTTCCACTGCATTAGATCGATTCTCTTGAAATAAAACCGTTTTATATTATATCTGTCTGCGAACAAAAATTAGTACATATTAAAAAAAAACTTTCTTTTTTTTTTCTTGTCCCCACCTAGAGGAAAAATGACGCTGGTGGAAAGATATCAAGGCCGTGTTGCGGTCATTGGCGCAAATGGTCGTCCCAGCCCTTGACGGGACGTAATTGCTTTTACCTATATTCAGACCGGCGGAGGAAAATGGCCGAAACCGAAGAAAAAAAATCTGTTCGCTACTTCGGAAATGGAGCGGACAGTATTGGGTTCATCCTATTTGAATATAAAATTGTAAAATGAAAACACTTATTTTATGCGAAGCTATAAGATTAAGAGATGTCACTTTTGGTGTGAATATATTTTATTTGGCTGATTTATTTGAGAACTAAAAAATCTTTATGGGTGACTTACAACGCTTAAACCTAGGAACTCTTAAACTTCCAAAGCTGCGGATTCTGCTAAAACCATTTTTTAGTAAATGACATTTTTTTTTCTCTTTTTGAAAATTTTACCGAATAAGAGCTTTGGACATTGCAGTGCAATATTTTACAGAAAACGTGTTACTTAAAAAAAAAATGTGATTCTTTCAAAGCTGCCATTTTGAAACTTATGTTTTAAGTCAATTTAATATATTGATTTAAAATTGCTATTTAGAGTCAACATTTCTACATTTTAAAATCTAAACATAATTTTTATATGATTGGAAAACAATGTTTTGAATTCATTGTGCAGTTTAACCCTATATTGTATTATTTTCACATACTTTTCTTTCTATATTTTAATGTATGCAATTTGTTTTGTACCTTATAAATACCTAACAATTGACTTGAATTTTGTGATTAAATAAGAATGCTATATGGGTCATTTTCAAAATTTGCTTACATTTGCTGTCCAGAGGTTAAAACGACAATTTTGAAGCATAACTTATATTTTAAATTCAATGCGAACAGTTATTTTCTGAAAGCAATGCCCCCCAAAAAATTCTATCACTAAAAAAATGATTGAAATTTATTTATTTTTATATAAGTCTTTAAAAATGAGAATCAAGGCAAAAACGCTTGTCCATTTCCAATTTTCGCAAGTTCAACTATCTTTTTCATATACTTAATTGTATAAAAAAGTATATACAACAAATTATTTCTATATATTGACTATTAGTGTATGATATTCTTAATAAACATTGTTAATAATAATTTTTTTTCATTAAGAAATGTATGAATATATTTTGTCCGGCAGTTCTTGTCAAGTCCGTTACCCTAAGATTGTTCAAGCTAAAAAAGGTATTTATTGCAGTCAAAAGACGGTAACACGTATTCAGTTAACTTAACAAACTAGTGACGTAACTATTTCGTACCATTTTGTTTTCCTGAGTCGAGAAATATTGCTGTGGCATTTCGCACAAGATTTCTTCCAATTGCGTATTTTTATTATTTGTCAAGTCAGTTACCAAAGATTTTAGTATTAATTTTTACTTTTTCTCAACTTTTACCCTGAAATATTGTTTATTATAGAACTCTAAAAAATGCATATTGGTGTTCAATTTTTAAATTCGACAACCTAGCCATAATTTGACATTTTTGGTTGAAATGTCAAGTCCGTTACTGGTCAAATCCGTTACCAAATGTCCAGTCCGTTACCATACAGTTTTTTTTATCAATACTTTAATGATCACAAACATCGTTTTAAGCTTCAGGGATGCAAATAATTTCAAATGAAGTTGGTTCTAGGCGCTATGATATAGTGTAAAAGTGAGATTTCATATTGATTTTGTATGGTAACAGACCACAATTTTCCTTGCAACTTAAAGTTTTACAACAGCATTTGAATACTTAATTATGCATCAAAGTGTACAACCAATTACTTTTTCACACACCTAAAATATGTGACAAAACATCTGTTAGTGATTCTAAAAGAAAATAGCAAGTTAAAAAAATTACTTAAAAATTGTGAAATGTAAGCATATGGTGAAAATGACCCATATATCTGTTATTTTTAAGCCTAACATAACTGCACTGTGGTTGAATGCAAATGTCAATTAAAAGCTTGGTTCCCAAGAAATATTCTAACAAAATTTCAGATCAAGTTAACATCGTACTTCAAGAGTAAACCTAATATTTTTGAAGAATTTGAAAAGTAAAATTAACTTGATTTAAATTATAAGCATCTATCTGCGAGAAAAGGTTAAAGACCTAGAGTCCTATCCTATAACAAGGATAATAGCTGTACTTAAATTACACCGAAAAATATATTATCAGGATTCTCTGTTTTTACAAAAAAAAAAAGAGACTACAACTCGAATGTTCAACTCCATTCCATGCCCCAACTCTTCTCCACATTAGTCTATTTTTGCAGAAGCATACAGAAATTTAAAATGTAAGAATTTCAAAACAATATAATAAATAAAGTAATAAATAACAATAAAATAATAATATAAATAAATAAATGAAAAAAAAATGTATTTTTCATGAAATATCAAAATGCCATTTTTAAAAAAATATTAAATAAATGTTAAACGCAATCGAGGAAAGAACAATAACACGATATAATTAAATTTTGCCGACTACTTCGAAAGGTAGTTACATGTTTGAAAAAAGTTTAATAGTTTCTTCCAGTAAAAAAGTAAAATACCTTTTGTAAAATAATTAAACCATAAGTCCTTAATTATATACACTGCTGTTTTCATGCAACAT
Source organism: Uloborus plumipes (assembly GCA_038373865.1). Classification (NCBI taxonomy): domain Eukaryota; kingdom Metazoa; phylum Arthropoda; class Arachnida; order Araneae; family Uloboridae; genus Uloborus; species Uloborus plumipes. Next base: position 56,597 of record JAXGGA010001589.1, on the reverse strand, counting down.
TTTTCATTTGTGCATTACCAACTTTATCTCTGCTTTGCATATGATTTATTATTCATTCCCAATTACTATCTTGCTAGTTACAAAATAAACAAAATGAGCAAAATAGTATAATAACGGACTCTTCGTACAAAGACGGGATTTTTTTTTATCCAGTGAAATTGTCTCATCACTTTGTTTACATCATTGTGGGAAATGGAGCAGGAGACTGTTGAATTTGTCTCCTCCAAATTCAGAGAAAAGCTCACTTAAACATTCAACCTCAAAAATGGACGCCCCACTTTCGTTCTCACGGCGAAAAAAGTCGGCTACAGGGGACAAGGGTGTGCAGCCGACAAAGAACTGTGCAGACGATGCCCCCGGGCAGCTTATTTCTGCGGCACATATTGATGACAGCAGATCCGATGATGACGGATTGATGATTAATAGCGCCGATCTTTATCCAGACAGTTTGATAACTCTGGCATCGTTTCTTTTTTTCTTTGTCTCAATTCATTGAGTATTTTTGTCGCGTTGTACTATCTTTTGCCAGAAGAAACTTCGTCTGAGGAAGTTTGGGTGGTTTTGAGTCAAGCAAAAAAGGATTTTGAGGAGCTTCTATAGTTTTGAACATTTTTGGAAACACAAAGGATATAAAATTACTGAAAAAATTTCCCGTAAGTAAACGTTTTAATTTTATTCAAAATGATTCTTTAAGTTTTTCGAGTAGGCTCATGTCTTTTTCCAATGTGTAGAACAGTCGCGGATACAGAAATTGAGCCATTCCACCATCAAGTGCGATACAATCAGACTTGAAAACTTCCCCAACGTTTTACTATAGCTCTTTATATTTTAACTGAGCAGTAGTGAACACATTTTTTAATCCATGCAAAATGAACTCCCATAGCAAACCTATGTGATTTTAAATTAGGGTAATCCACAACGTTTAAAGACACTAATACAGAAAATAGCTAAAGACACGTGTTTTGGAGTTACAAGGACCCCTTCTTTAAACGTTGGATAACCCTAATTTACTTTTCAAGTACAAATGTATTTATTATTTCATACAAAGTGATTTAAATGTGTGTATTGTACATGAACATTTTTGTACAGAAAGTTTTTTTTTACTGATGCTATGAAAAAATAAATTAAAAAAATTTTAAAAATGGTGTAGTTAAATTATTTTTATCCTTTTCGGAGAGGCAAGAGCCTTTTGGGCACCCCCCTAAAATAGGCACCGATACCTTGAGTGGTGTAGTCCTGAAGAAAGAGTGAAAAAATATGCTTGCAGATATCAGCACAAATTAATGAAATTTAAAAGGGAAAATATTAGTAAAAGTAAAAATAAAAACGTAAGTGAACGCCGTCCACCTCGACTACATTGCTGGATGACTTGTAAAATATTTGAGTGCTACACTATTTTTTTCTATTACTATTTTCTATACTCGGAACCAGGACCGCCTTTCATGCACATCGGAGACCCTAGGCAGGTTACTATTATTGTGGGGCCCCTGCCTATGACCTTTATAGAACCCTATTTTGTGAGAATATACATAGAAAGTAGATTTGCGAAGTTCGAAATTTATTTTTATATTTTTGCATTTACATTAAATACACATGATGTAATATCATTCGCAAAAGTAACTCTTTTAGCAATCAGTCATTATCGTTCATTTTTTTTAATGTAATAGATAACAGTTATTGTTTGATCTGGTAGGAACTGGGGGCCCCTGTCGATTGTGGGGCCTCGGGCACGTGCTCAGAGACGCCAATGGGAAAGATGGGGTGCTCGGTACCCCCGTTCGAGTGATGCGAGATGAGATTCCCCTGGATTCGCTCGAACACCACTCCTCTAATTTTCAAAACAAATATTTTTTACTCTACATCACTTCTTACAAACATCTCTCTCAATTTTCAAGAGATCAGGTTGTAAAACCGGTTAAATAATTTCTTACTTATTTATATAAGAAAACAAAGCGGGTTTGTTTTGTCTGCACCTATTCAGTGCTGTGCGAGGTGCGAATGATTCTTTCCAATTTTATTTTGAGCCAAAACAAAAGAATCAGTAACATTGAGTAGCTCTTTGCTGAATACAATTCAGAACTCAGACTTAGTACTGAACTTAAAACTTCTCTTTATGATTCCAATAGTTGTGAGAGCTCATAACTGAGCTTCTTTAACAACGAAGAAACGGAAAAATAGTTTTAACACGTTAACTGCCAACTTGAAGAAGAAATGGATTTAACGGGTTTTGATTCTAAAAGACTCAAACATCCGTCAAATGAAAGAACAAGCAACTAAAGAAAATTAAAAGCTCCATTTCAAACTAAAACAGTCCAATAATTACTTACCGGGAATCTCGCCAATTGGAGACTAAACTTTTCTAATTCAATCAATGGGTGGTCATTTTTATCTATCAAGTTATTTTAATTCTATCATTTTCGAGGTAGAGAGTGCGAAGCAGATACAGATGCGATAACCCTCGTCATCTTAACATATTGTTACAAATCTTGTAAATAGTTGTTGTTTTTCCTGCCTTGCATCATTTTCATTAGTTTTGGTTTTATTTGACGTCATGTTGCAAAAGTATCTGAAGATATCACTTTTATCACTTGTATACCGGCCCTGTAACGTTTTGTAGTTTTTACACTTGCCCTAACTTTAATAAGCGTGAAGACATTTTCGCGCTGAGTGTGTTTTTGTTTTCTTTTTACTAGAAGTTTCGTGAATGGATTGTTCGAATTTATGAATAAACAGAAAACTCCAGATATTTCTAGAACGTAGTAGAAATGTCCTTCAGAGTATAAAAAGCTGGCCTTGAATACAAGTCAGTTAGTTTTTCTCAGATTGGATTTTTGAGAGGCTCGCTCGTTATATTCGCTTTGGGCGAATGTTTGTTTCGCTTTTGTAATTTCTTAATTACTGTTCACGTGAGATACGTGGTGCTGAGTTACTGTTGAGAGTACAGTGTACTGTTTTGCTATCTAATTACTGGATGTTTAGCAATTGTTTACTGCTCCTATTGTAAATAGTGTAAATACTTGTAAATAAATTTATAGTTATTTCCTCAAGATTGGAATGCTCATTTGAAGAAAGTTGAAGGTGCTACGGACTCGTTACAATTTTGGCGCCCAACGTGGGGCATCTTCAAGGACTTTCTTGGAATTTTCTGTGAACTTGGACTTTTCTTCCTGAGGACATTTTGACTTCGGAATTTTATGGTGATTACTCGAGCAATGGAGGAACAACTGCAAAAACTCCTTGATGCGATCAACGCTGTTAAAAGTGACATGACTGCGAATCAAGAACAATTAAAAATGACATGGCTGCGAATCAAGAACAATTAAAAAATGACATGGCTGCGAATCAAGAACAATTAAAAAATGACATGGTTACTAATCAAGAACAGTTAAAAAGTGATCTGGCTACTAATCAAGAACAATTAAAGAGTGATTTAACCACTAGCATAACTTCAAGTCAAGAAGAAATTAAGAACGATTTAACCGCTAGCATAACTTCAAGTCAAGAAGAAATTAAGAGCGATCTAACGTCAATGAAAAGTTTGGTGGAAACTAAATTTATCAGCATGGAAAATAAAGTGGAGGCTCTAGAAGATCGAATCATCACAGTAGAAAACCATGTGAAAAAAAAAATTAAAGAATTTGAATCAAAGTTATCAGGATCCTGCAACAACTCAGACAGCGTTGAGAATCGAATCACCACAGTAGAAACCCATGTGGAAAAGAAAATTAAAGAACTTGAATCAAAGTTATCAGCATCCTGCAACAACTCAAGTGACTGTGTAGCTGCAGCTGGAACTTCTCGTTCATCCATTAAACTGGCCACATTTGACGGGAAAACCTCGTGGAATATTTACAAGAAGCAGTTCCTCATCGTTGCAGAAGCAAACTCTTGGGACTCTTCCACGAAAGCCTGTCAACTTGCAGCCTCGCTGAGAGGGGATGCAGCTGAAATACTACAGACCTTCCCAGAGGACAAGCTCTGTGATTTCGAAGCCTTATCATCGGCCTTCGAGCTTCGCTTTGGCGAAGTATGCCAAAAAGAATTCGGCCAACTCCAGCTGAAATCCCGACTCCAGAGGGATGGAGAGACTTTGCAAGTGTTTGCAGCAGACGTTGAGAGGCTTTCCCATCTCGCCTTTTCGAACTGTCCTTCGGATGTTCGCGATAGCCTGGCCCTGAACTACTTCATCGACGGAGTGCGAAGTCCAGAAGTTCAGACGGCTCTCCGGATGGCAGATATTAAGGATCTTAAATCCGGTCTGGTCTACGCAATGAAGTTCGAGGCTGCACAGCAAATGTCCCGCAAGGATCGCCATTCAACCAGGAGCGTGGAAGTGAGTGCCCAAGATTCGAACTCAACTCGTTTCTCGGAAATTGAGCGACAAATCAAAGAGATCTCTGGGACCCTGAAGAAGATTGCAGCTCGCAAAGACCAAAGTAGTCAACCACTGAAGTGCCGGAAATGTGGCGGTGAGGGCCACGTACGAAGGAACTGCGAAGCTCGCCAAGAAAAAAAGACGTCTCCCAAAGTTCTCCAGATTTCCTCAAGAAGTGGCGGCTGCAACGGACTCGTCATTCATGCATATGTGAATGGGTTTCCCTGCGAAATGATTGTGGACACAGGAGCCAACGTTACCATCATTAGGACTGATGTGGCTCGTCAACTTGGACTCAAGATCTTATGGACGCCGCCCTGCGTTACTCTCCAAACTGTGACAGGTGACAAAATCGAGATTGAAGGAAAAGTGAACTTAGAAATAATGTTCGGGAGTGCCACTTACCATCACACGGCATTCGTCGCTGACATTACAGATACCTTCATTCTCGGACTGGACTTTTTGAGAAAATTTGATTTTTCTGTTGACTTTAAAAATAATGAGCTGCACTCAATGAGGGAAGACATAGCAATTTTCAATGCTGAAAATAACTTAAAATCCGCTCATCAAATAATAGCCCAAACAGATTTATTGATTCCCTCTAGATCAGAAGTACTAATACCTGGCTCCGTCAATGAAAACAACAGCTTTAAATTCGGCCTCATTGAATATCCTAACCAGAATAATAACCCAAAAGGAGTACTAGTGGCATCTACGCTTGTGGACCTTTCAAGGAATGCAGTTCCTGTGAGAGTCGCCAATGTAAGTGAAAGACCGAGGAATATTAAGAAAGGAGAAGTGTTGGCAACTTGTACTCCCGTAAACTGCATCATCAGAAGAATTGATTCCTCCGAGACTGTGTCTTCCGAGTCCTTGACTTCGAAATTAATTGGGAGTGCACCATTATCGACGGATCAAAGATACGCTGCGGAAAAATTGGTGGACAACTTCAAGCAGGTGTTTTCATCTACATCCGAAGATGTTGGTCGCACGAGTTTAACGCAGCATAGGATCGACACTGGAGATCATCCCCCTATCAAGCAGCATCCAAGACGACTACCGTTCGCCAAGAAGGAAGAGGTTGAGATCCTCTTGAAAGAGATGCAGGAGAATGACGTCATCGAACCCTCATCCAGTCCTTGGGCATCCCCTATCGTCTTGGTCCGAAAGAAAGACGGCTCCACCAGATTTTGTGTTGATTACCGACGCCTGAATGACATCACCAAGAAGGACAGTTACCCTCTTCCACGGATCGATGACACTCTGGACACCCTTTCCGGACACAAGTGGTTTTCGACCCTGGATTTAAAGAGCGGCTACTGGCAGGTGGAGATACACCCCGACGACCGAGAGAAGACGGCGTTTACAACCGGACAAGGCTTGTGGCAGTTTAAAGTGATGCCCTTCGGCCTCTGCAATGCACCAGCCACGTTCGAGCGTCTTATGGAATCAGTGTTACGAGGACTCTCTTATGAATCCTGTCTTGTCTACTTGGACGACATCATCATCATAGGACGCAGTTTTGAGGAACATTTGGCTAATCTTAGGAAGGTGCTGCAAAAGCTTAAGGAAGCCAACCTGAAGTTAAGCCCGTCCAAATGTAATTTGTTCCGCCGTGAGGTGAACTACCTTGGTCACATTATCTCTTCTGAGGGTGTACGAACAGATCCAGATAAGGTATCTGCAGTCAAGAATTGGAGCCGCCCCGAAAATGTCCATCAGCTGCGAAGTTTCCTGGGGCTCTGCACGTACTACAGGAAGTTTGTGAAGGGTTTTTCCAACATTGCACGACCTTTGCATAAGCTGACGGAGAGCAAACAAAAATTTGAATGGTCCAAAGAATGCGAGGATGCATTTCTACAGCTGAAGGAGGCTTTAACATCAACGCCTATTCTCTCTTATCCTCAGCCTGAAAAATCCTTCATACTTGACACTGATGCGAGCCACGAGAGCGTTGGAGCTGTTTTATCTCAAGAAATAGACGGTAACGAACATGTCATCGCCTACTGGAGCAAATGCTTATCCAAGTCGGAGCGAAATTATTGTGTCACGAGAAAGGAATTGCTCGCCATAGTTAAAGCTGTAGAACATTTCCATCATTACCTCTACGGCCGTAAATTCCTGCTCCGGACTGATCATGCCTCTTTAACTTGGCTTTTGAATTTCAAGAATCCAGAGGGCCAGGTAGCCAGGTGGATACAGCGGCTCCAGGAATATGACATCGAGATTAAGCACCGAAAAGGTTTGTCACACGGTAATGCTGACGCATTATCAAGAAGACCTTGTTCCGAGAACTGCCATTATTGCTCCCGAATTGAGAAACAGTACGGGACGACAATCCCTACTGCCTGTCAAGTTACTGCTACTTCATCATCTTCAGATCCTGATCCATGGAGTGACGACCAAGTTAGAAAAGATCAGCTTGAAGACCCAGACCTAAAGCCTATCATAGAGTTAATGGAAAAAGACAGTCGGCGACCTAGTTGGCAAGACATTTCTATCTACAGTCCTGCAACGAAAAGATACTGGGCTCTATGGAAATCTCTCCAGTTGCGAAATGGCGTCCTGTATCGGAAATGGGAATCTGACGATGGTAAAGCATTCAAATGGCAGTTACTCCTTCCCAGATCAAGAATTCCAGACGTTCTAAAGGAATTGCACAGTAGTCCGACTGGAGGACACTTTGGTATCCTGAAAACCCTCCACAAGGTTCGAGAGCGCTTCTTCTGGAGCAAGGCGAAGGATGACGTGGAGAAGTGGTGTCATTCTTGTGACGCCTGTGCTGCCCGTAAAGGACCGAAGAGAAGAAGCCGCGGGAAGCTACATCTTTACAACGTAGGAGCTCCTTTCGAACGAATCGGGATCGACATTCTTGGTCCTCTACCGAAAACTACTGATGGGAACAAATACATCCTCGTTTCCATTGACTATTTCACCAAATGGCCCGAAGCATATTCCATTCCGGATCAAGAAGCTACCACTGTAGCAGAGACTCTAGTCCAGCATTGGATCTCGAGATATGGGACACCTTTGCAGATCCACTCCGATCAGGGGAGAAACTTCATCTCTGCTGTGTTTAAGGGCCTATGTAAAATCCTCAAAATTGAGAAAACTCGAACGACACCACTACACCCACAATCGGACGGCATGGTGGAGAGATTCAACAGGACAATCCTTAATAATCTCTCGCTTATGGTCTCCAAAAATCAACAGGATTGGGACAAGAAACTTCCTCTGTTCCTGCTGGCCTACCGCAGTGCTGTCCACGAGACCACCGGATATTCCCCATCACAGATGCTCTTCGGCCGAGAGCTTCGGCTACCTTGTGATCTCGTCTTCGGTCTCCCTCCAGATGCGCCTTCATCGCCTGAGGAGTACGTCCAGGATCTCCAGGCCCGGTTGGAAGACGTTCATCACTTCGCACGGGAGCGAATCAACATCGCGACGGAGAAAATGAAGACCCGATACGACACAAGGTCCACTGGCCATGACTTTCAAGAAGGTGACAAGGTGTGGCTATGGAATCCCATCCGACGTAAAGGTCTGTCACCCAAATTGCAGTCGCATTGGGATGGACCCTACACAGTCCTTCACCGGCTGAACGACGTCGTAGTGAGGATCCAGAAGTCATCACATTCAAAACCTAGGGTTGTACATTATGATCGGCTAGCCCCATACTATGGCCATAGTTCGTAAAGTAAATCTAAAGCTACCATGGTAATTTGTTTGTAAATTTTGTAAATAACTTTTGCCTTTAATTGTCTGTAATATTACTTCATCAATGTTATTATTTCTTTCATGTTCTCATTGTTATTGTTTATCATGTTTATGATTGGTCATCATGTAATGTGTGCACCTGTAAATTTTCCCTTGCTTCCTTTCTGGGGATTGTACTGCCCGGGACGTGCAGTCCTTGGGAAGGGGGCAATGTTACAAATCTTGTAAATAGTTGTTGTTTTTACTGCCTTGCATCATTTTCATTAGTTTTGGTTTTATCTGACGTCATGTTGCAAAAGTATCTGAAGATATCACCTTTATCACTAGTATACCGGCCCTGTAACACTTTGTAGTTTTTACACTTGCCCTAACTTTGATAAGCATGAAGACATTTTCGCGTGGTTTTTTTTCTTTTTATTTCTAGCGTTTTCTTGAATGGAATATGTAATTTATGAATGACCAGAATGCTCCGGATTTTGCTAGAACCTTCTTTCCGTGTATAAATAGCCTTGAACACAGTTTTTAGTTAGTCAGTTGTTTTCAGATTTGATCTGGTGACTCGTTTTCGTTCGCTTGGCGAATGGTTGTTTTGCTTTTGTAATTGCTTAATTACTGTTCACGTTTGATACGTGGTGCTGAGTTACTGTTGAGAGTACAGTGTACTGTTTTGCTACCTAATTGCTGGATGTTTAGCAATTGTTTCCTGCTCATATTGTAAATAGTGTAAATACTTGTAAATAAATTTGTAGTTACTTCCTCAAGATTGGAATGCTCATTTGAAGAAAGTTGAAGGTGCTACGGACTCGTTACAATATGTTACAAATGTGATGTTATAGAACAACATATAATTCATTCATATCATGCACTAACACAGCTTCTTTTTACTCCTTTTCCACTGTTGCATTTGATTTCCGCTGTGTTATTCTAATCAGCAGTGCAGTTATTTCATCTTAGTTATATGCTCCTCCCATTCTGTTTATATGCCTGAACAATTAATCATCAGGATTGCTGCGGGATTTCTGATTGAAAATTTAAAAAACATAGCCTTACCTTTCTATAAAAGGAAGAAATCAAGACGAACTGTGATGAAACGATTGAAAACGCTCTTTTTCGAAAATAAAACATTTGTATCAAAAGTAGGGAAATGTGGGACAAAGTGAAAAGATGAAATCCTTTTTCAGTTTCTAACATCACCTACCTAGCAATATTTAAACTGTGTTCCTAAACAAAAAATTGATTCTAGTAAAAAATTGATAGCTATAACGATCAGCGAAAAAAATATCAGCGCTTTTTAAAATTTCATACTCATATTGCAATATTTGTAGTTTAACAAAAATATTTCTTGTTATTTTTAAATGTTAAAGTTCTTGAAATTGTTATTTTAAGTATTAATTGAGATCTACTGGTGTTCATTGTCCAATACAGAACTTATTTTTAGCCTACTTTCCCGTTAAAAATAAAAGAAACGAAAAAAGCATTAAAATTGGCTTAATGCATCTAAAAAATGTCGCCAAGTCCAAAAAATGTCGCCAAGTCCAAAAAATATCGCCAAGTAAAAAAAATATCGCCAAGTAAAAAAAAGTCAAAAAGAAACAAAAAAATGAAATAAATATCGAAAAATTAAAAATTTGAAAGTAGGGTATTGAGATGGGGAATTTGTGTGTCGGTCTGTCGGTCGGTCGGTCTGTCTGTCCCCCCCTAATAACTTTTGAATGAACATTCCGATTTGGACAAACTTTTTTTTGTTGGAAAGATCTCGGCGAGTACAGCTCATTCCCATATTTTATTTTTTGATTTGAACAATTTTTGGTTCAACTTTGAGCCGTTCAAATAACCGGTCCCGCGATACTAACTTTTGAATGAACAGTCCGATTTGAACAAACTTTTTTTTGTTCGAAAGATCTTTTCAAGGATACTTCATTCCCGTTCCTACATTTTTGATTTGAACAATTTTTTCATTCAACATTGAACCGTTCAAAAAAGCTCTCACACCTAATAACTTTTGAGTGAACAGTCCGATTTAAACAAACTTTTTTTTGTTCGAAAGATCTCGGCAAGGATGCTTCATTACCGTATTTAAATTTTCAATTTGAACATTTTTTTCGTTCAACATTGAACCGTTCAAACAACCTTTCCCCACCTAATAACTTTTAAGTGAACCGTCGGAATTGAATAAACTTTTTTTTGTTCGAAAGATCTCGTACAGGATCCTTCCCATATTTCACTTTTCGATTTGAACAATTTTTCGTTCAATGATGAACCGTTCAGAAAAAATTTTAACATGAGCGCCTACGGAGAAATTTAAATTGAATGTTGATTCTGAACTTCAAGGCGGATTTCCTTCAAACTAACTTTGTAAGAAAATGGTTTTGATAAATAATGTATTGTAAAGTACTTTTCTGAATAATCTTCTGTGAGGACTCTGATTCCGACTGCGACTCCGCAGACATGGCGGAAATGCAGGCTCAGAAAAAAATGACTGACTGGGCAGACGATTTTTTGTTTATTTATTTATTTGTTTTGTTTAATTTATTATTATTATGATTTTTTTTTGGCAGACGATATTTTTTTTTTTTTGTTAACAAAAATTTTTCATTCGCGAGAGCATTTTATTCTTTATTTATATTTAACAACTGGCAACGGATTAAAAATGAAATTCAAAACATTTTATTAACGAACGAGTTTTTTTTTCTTTCTTTGATAAAATGTGTTTTGAAGTTCTTTGTACTTTTATTTTATTTGTTTATTTTTTTTTTCTTTTGAAAACGATTGTGGAATTTTTCTACAGAAGAACTATAACAGTTACATTCTTTAAAAGGTGCGACAAAACTTAATTGACTCGTTTATTTAATTTTTACGTGTCTATTTCATCTGATGAGAGGGGTATATTTTGCTTTTAGAAATCAGCTTTAAGTGCTATAGAGGTATGTTTGACATAATTTTCAGTTTCAGATAATCAAGAGAATATTGATCAGATGCTACAATGCCGATTTCGATGTACGGGAAAGTAGGCTCGTTTAGTTCTTGACAGAACTTCTTGTTTTCATGTTACTTATGTTTTGATTTTTAACGCTCAATGCAATTTGTCAAGTGAAAAGCAAGTGAAATACGTACTGTCTGTTTGCGTTTTGTGCGCCTGGCAGCCATGAACGCTTCCATCTGAAAAAGGGGAGATAGGTTTAGGATGCGCACTTCCCGATGCCTTCAGCTTTTGTTCGCTTGCTACTTCCTCGTTGCATTTCCCCCCTATTTCGCGAAAGTCAGAAGAGACTTGGCGCGTGCGCAGATGCTTCGGAGGTCGCACGAAAAAATTTTAGACAGTAGCTCATTTTATTTACTTATTGATTCATTTATTAAATCACGTATTTCCCACTAATTTATTTACATTCCTTTACTTATTAATTCACACATTCATTCATTCAAATATTATTTTTTTTATTCATTCATTTTTTTCATATATAAATTAATTCGCTTATTCAACTATTCCTTTATTTTTCATTTATTCATTAATTCGTTTAAAAACACATTTGTTTGATGAAAATTTTTTTAATCACCAAATAGAAAATGCTTCATTGCTAAAATATTTTATTTTTCATTTTATCCCATGGTTTTTGAGTTAAAAAATTTCCCTCTTCTTTTGAAGGTACAAAATGACTTCCAAAAACGAAAAATTATATTTCAACGCAAGTTGTATTGCATAATAAATTATTCCTTCGTAATGTAGGGGAATGTGGGGCAAAGTGAAATAGCGGGCCAAAGTGAAATGGCTAAATATTTTCAGTTTGCAGCAACACCTATCTAGCAATATTTTAACTAAGTTCCTAGACATGTAGTTGATCCCTGTCAAAAAATAAGTAGCTCCACAGATCAACAACAACAAAAAAAATTATACAAGCCATTTTCAAGATTTGATACCTTTAGTGTAACATTCGTGGTTTTTCAAAAATATTTCTTGTTATTATAAAATTTTTTGTAATTATCATTTGAACTATTAATTGAGATCTACTTATGTTCAGTGCAGTCCTTATTTAGTTTATATTGGGCATTTTTTTATTTTACATGCTCAATGTAATTTGTCAAGTGCACGCGGGGCAAAGTGAAATAGTTCATTTCGTTTATTTATTCATTCATTTATTAAATCACATACGCATTTCTTCACTTCTCAATTTATTTGCATCATTTTACTTAATGATTTACTTACTCATTCATTAACTCATTTTCTTATTCATTCTGTTTTTTTTTTCACTCACTTATTTTTCTCACATATTAATAAATTCATTTATTCATTTATTTACTTATTCGTTTATTTTTCCTTAATAATTAAGTGTTTCGTTTATTTACGCATTTATTTGATGAAAACTACAGTTAATCCTCGAATAGAAAAATTTTCAAAACAAAAATATTTAGTTTTTCATTTTGCCCTATGATTTTGTGAGATGAAAATTTTCCACATTTCTTTGAAATTACAAAGTAACTGCCAAAAATGAAAAGTAATGTTTCCACGAAAGTTGAATTACAAAATACATTGTTCCTTTTTTATTTACAATAATTTTTAAAACAAATTTCCCATTTGTTCCTTTTGAAGCAGGCTAGTAAACTTAACTGTTTCACTTTGTCCCACATTCCACTACAATAATTTTCAGAACAAATTTCTAATTCGTTCATTTTGAAACAATTATGTTACCTTAACTGTTTCATTTTGCCCCGCATTCTACTAGATAGCAGAAAGTCGAACTGCAAAAGCAAATAGAAGAACGACGGGCAAATTGAACTAGTGAAAATAACTTTTTGAAAATGAACAAATTGGTTCATTAATGTTAAAAGAATTTTTAACATTATTAATCAACTAGATTCTTTTTATGCTTATATTAAATGAACTTGTGTTCAAAACATGTAAAATTTCAACGAAGGTAGCCATGGTTTATGTCTTGCCAGGTGAAATAGGTTAAAATGTTATCGCCATCTGGCGCAAAAGTCGTAAATACGTGGTTGAACTGTGGATAAAATAATACTACTGTCTGTCCATGAAAACCGCAACGAGAACTCGCGAACCATTTCACTTAAAAAAATTGTGATAGGTTGTGAGTGGGAACTTACCGAAGTTTTCAATTTAAAACTTGCATTATTTTTGCTATCCTTTTGACATATTGTCGTCCCCGCTGAATCGGGTAACGGATAAACGAATACCCCGCTTATACGAATAAAACCGTCCGGAACCGAACATTTCCCCATAGACACAATGTTAAATATCTCCGCTTAATCGAATAATTTCCCCGGATAATTGAATAAGATTTTTATCTTCCTTTGCAAAAAATTTTGCTTAGAAAAATGTAGAATAAAATAAAAGTTCCCACAAGACCTTGGAGCAAACAAACCACTATTGTGGACTGTTTCAGAAAATAAAAGTGAAAGGCGAAAAACAAATTCTTTGTAGCATAAGTTGTAAGTTACTTTTTTATGATTTTCATATGACCGTACAATATTTATACTCAATTATTATACTATTTTGTTGTTAAATTTTCTTATTTCAAAATCTCTTTACCAATACCATTAATTATTTCCTTTATATAGCTATGTTTTTGTTATTACTACGTTTTGAGACTAAAATTGTCAAAATGGAAAGGTAATAAAATGTTCCCCGCTTAATCAACCCCACTTAATCGAATAAAATTTCTTGGAACCAACAGTATTCGATTAAGCGGGGCCGACAGTATTTAACTAAACTATGTATTTGAAATTAACATCGTTCTACATTGTTTGATACGGCTCAAAATGCTTCTTATTATTCTTCCCCTTATTGTTATCTCACCTTTAACCGCTATTTCGGTAAGATCAGAGAAGACCTGACGCATGTGTAAATACGCGAAAGGTTTTACCTAAGAAAATCAGACAGTAAGTGTATTATTTCTAATATTGATACTTGATTTTTTTTCTTAAATTTATTTTTTTAATTATGGATTCTTTATTAGATAATTTGAACTAGAGCTCATTAGAAAAATTAGTTGATATTTTATAATTGCTTTTTTTAAAAAAGACAATACTTTAGCATTTTTAGTCTTCGTGAAATGAAACTTTTGTTATTTGCGAATAGTGCATTAATCTTTTTATGCCCAAGTTTTTTTTAACAATTTTTTTTCCATTTTTATCTGCTTAAAACTCTTACTTGGAATGGTTTACATGCATTTTAGGCTTAAAATAGTTCGCCGTTGCCATATTTATTAAGTTATTTAATGTTCTGTTTATGGGATATTTTGCAGATATGTGAGCAAAATACGACCTAACTTGATTTTACTTTTGCAAAGTAACATTACAGAAGGCATCTCTGATCAATTTTATGCAAATCATTTTAAAATAATTTAATTTTATTAAAAATAAGTTCGCAAAAAAACCTTACTTTCTGCGCTACCCATGCTGGATCGTTGCTTGAATGATTTCTCTGGAAATAGCTGTCAATAAATAAACTCTGATGTCCAAATAGTGGCTCTAACTGGTTTTCTCACGAAGAAGGACTATTTAAATTGTGAAAAACAGCTTTAGTAAAATGATACACCCATTACAGGTTTGTGTATGCAGTAACTAACAAGCGTCCCGTTTTTAGGCTACTGGGCATAAATGGGTTAATCAAACAAATTGTTTTGCTTTGTTTTTCCTAAAATTAACTTTTCCCTTATTTTTTTCTTCTTCCTTCTGGAGTTTTCGAAACATTGTATTGTGCAAATGAAGACAGTCTCGAGACTCAAGACAACTCAAAGCTTCCTTCATAGTTTAAGCAATTAAGGACATTAGTGCTCATGCTATTTTGTTTATCAATCTCTTTTCTGACATTGAATTAAGCCTTGAACGCAGGTAATCATCAGCAATTTCCAGTCAGAAATGCACTTGTTCTAACAGAATTCCTTTTTTCAGGAACTGTTGTTATCATTGGCGGTATTGTGGTTGCACGTGAGGTTTTGAATTTTCACATTATTTGTTGTCAGCAAAATATTTTCATCACGCTAATAATAGTTGAAGTTGATCACCACTCTCATCTGAGCAGATAATCTTGGGGGCCCTTTTTAAATGAGACTGAACCAGCTCATAATTTTATTTATTTCTTTATTATTTTCTTTCAGGTTTACACTTAAAGATTTAAATTATGCTTCCTAGTCCTTCTTTAGAATATTACTAAATTCAATATATTTATTTACTATATTTTTGAAAGGCTGTAACAGAGCGGAAACTATAAACCACAGCAAATTTCGAGACATGAATTAAAAACTTTTTTTCTGGCATTTTTTACCTCAAAAGCTATTATTTTAATTTTTATGTGTGAAATATATAATTTACTGGTATATAGTTGTTGCATTTAAGTACAATCTAAATCACATCTTAACTTCTAATGATTTGAATCTGGGACACCTGTAATATCATTCTTGTTCCAAAACAAAATATTTTATAGATCTTTATAAATTACTTATGTGTAAACAATTGGTGCTTGATTATTCCTAATTAAATGTAAAAGTAGTAATAAATATTAATTAGTGATAAAAATTAACACTGATTAAAAAAATCACAGTGTAGGACATGATTTGTACTATTTTCACTTGAATGACTAATGAACATTTTATACAAAAAGTTTATGCTTCGCACTTTGACCGCATTGAAATCTCCACATTTAAATACTTCTATATTTACTTTTACAATCCACTATTCTGTACTTCTGGATTGACGGATATGATTGGATTAAGTAATCATTGCTTACTGAAAGGAATTAGTTTCACTCATTAAACTTAGTTGAGAAACGGGTTATTTAAGTCACGTCCTCCAAATTTAATAATTTTATACTATTTTTACAAGGTTTTTTTCCTAATAATCTTTTAAAAAGAAGCATTTAATGGTGAACTTTTTCCAGTTTCTGTATATTCGTAAAAGTACCAACAATGAAATCTCAGACTTTCGAAAAAACTTCAAAACTACTTACTTACAAATACTTTTCAAAAGATTATGAACTTACTTTACTCTTATAGTATTCCATGAATTAAAAAAAAAAAAAACCTGATAAGAAAATATTTTCTGATAATCTTTTAAAAAGAAGTATTCAACCGTTTTTAGTTCTTTATTGATAAAATAACAAAAAAAAAAAAAAAAAAAATATATTTTTCAAACATTTTCGGGAATGTATAAAATTACTTAAAACCGAAGGCTGAAAGTTTTATAAAATATTTGGGTTCTTCACTACAATTACATTAATATTCCATAAAAAATATATAAATTCCTTTTGTCAAGTTGGAAAAACTGAAATTAGTAAAATGATTTTATTTATAGACGGATAGTATAAGCAAGCTATTTCATTAAGTAAAACCAATGCCGTGACTGTAAATTTACAATCACAACAGAAACAAAAAGTTCCGTGTCATCAATTGCGGTCTGAGTAAAAGCTATTCATCGGCAATTAATGTTTTCGCATGATTACCGACTGTACCAAAACGAAAACAATGTTTACTCGACAATCTGTTCCTCAATCAATTTTCCGGACAATGTTAAAAGGAAACACCTCATGAATAGTGAAACTTTGGAAATTAGTTGACTGATATTCATACGAGATATCATAGACTAACATGATTTTGGCTCACATTCCCTTTACACTTGTTTTTCTGTTCTGGAGATATTCATTTTTAAGTTAATGAAAAAAAAAAAAACGACAGAGGGCAAAGAATGATTTTTTTTAACCGCTAGTGCAGCTAAAATATTTCCCTTTGATGAATAGGGTGGGTGATTACAGGGGTGCCCACAGGGGGGGGGGGACTATGGCGCAAGTTGCGCCATCAAAATTTGGGGGAGGGGGATCTTTTAAAACTAATTTATTTATTTATTTACTTTTCTTATTAATTTATTTTTCTAATTTAAATTATTCACTGTTTTTTTTTAATTATTCATTAATTATTTATTTTAATTTAAATTATTTCGTTATTACTATTTATTTATTTATTTATTTATTTATATTTTTTGTGTGTGTACTTGGAATGTCTATAAGTGAAAAAAAGCGATTATATTCTACGCATAATTAGTACCTTTAAAAAATTAGTATATAAAAAAGTAATAATTATAATTTAAAAAAATAAATGATATTTAAAAACATAAATGAAACAAAAAAGAGGGGTAAAAATAAAAAGCATAAGAGGGTTGGGAAAATTTGGGGGGGGGGGGGGGGAATTTGCGCCATCAAGCATGGGGGGATGGGTACCCCTGGGTGATTATGTCAAGTCAAAATCTTCGCCTAAGGGACTTGTTGATGAATCTTAAATGCATACATTTTTATTGTCACACTTGCCAATATGGCAGAATATTGAGAGTTCTGAGAGGACTACTCTCAAACACCCCTTCCCATCTGCTATACTTCTGGTGGGAGTGGGTTAAAATCAGGGCTGCGAAGTCGGAATCGGACTGGTTTTGGAGTAAATTAGTCGAAGTCAAGAGTCGAAGGTTTTAAATTCCAAGAGTCGTAGGCGGGTTTTTTGTCCGTAATTCTCTCAAAGCTATAGAGTAAGAGTCTGAATCTGATTAATTTTGGGAGAAAGGAATCGAAGTCAGAGTTGAATGCTCTAATATTCCAGGAGTCGGAGTAAAGTCATTATCTCTCCGATTTCGAATCCCTAGTTTAAAACTTAGTCAAAACACTTTAAGAATATACCATCCATGTCAATTGCATGTTTATTTGTTTCTTTCATTTTTATTTTATTATGTTTAAACAAATTACGTATTAAAATGAAAAAATAAAAATTTAATAACCAGAATCATACTTGTTTTTTATGATATTTCGCTAACTTGCATGCGAAATGTTTGAATTAGCATCAAATGTTATATCTCGAGAATGGACAGATAATGACAAACGAATTGTGGGTTAAAAGCCCTCGACCGTTTTTATTATCTTTGCTTATTTACAAATGTCCCGCCATGATTATACTAAGATGTGGGTTCCATGTTAGAAACAGTAAATTATTCTTTAATGAAATTGTTCAACCCAACATGATCAACAATGCGTGACGTGAGAATACAGTAGGACCTCGATTAACCAAAGTTGTTGCAATTGGATGACCTTCGGTAAATCGAAAATTCCGGATAAAAGGATTGAAAAGGCTGCCAGAGAGGAGATAGCAGAAACTTTTACTCTGGATTTTAACATGATCAATTTCATAAAATGATTACTATATGTGATATTTTTAATTGAAGGGCAAGTGAATAAAGGTGATATGTGACAATTTTTTAAATTTCTAGAAAACGCTTAAAAAAATGGTGTGTTATTTTTTTAACGAATTTTTCTCAACGAGTAAAATGGGGTCATATTCTTAGTTACCAACCATTTCTGTGACTAAGGAGACATGATACTGATGGACTAACCACCTTCATCCATGGTAAATAGTAAGATTCAAAAATTATCACATATCACCTTTATCCACTTGCCCCCTTCAATTGTTATAAGCGATAAATTTGTCCAATAAATCACACAAATCAGAAAGTGCAAGGGAAATTCAACGAAGCATTGTATAGTATACTTAAGTTTGTGTGTTATTAATAATGCAGTTAGCTTTGAGTTTTTTTTTTCTTTAATTTTAAGCATAAGTACGTAGTTAATCATTAGTTAATAAGTAAAACAGCACATTTACTTTCAGATTTGATTGCTTTTAAATTTAATAGCGTTTTAAAAATTAAACTTATTGATAAATTTGAAAAAAAAAAAAAAAGACAGAAATATACTGATAAAGGCTGCTTGTGGTGATTATGAAGTAGTATTGTTTACTTATCAAAACAATAATTACTATACTTATAATAAAAATAAGCAAGATTCCACTGTATAGTCTCAAAAATAAAGTTTATTATTTCACCAAGAAATGCGTTAAATCCAGCAAAATTTCGCTTAACTCAGCTTATTGATGAAACTTATCACCATTAAGATTGTTGGAGATAAATTTTACATATCGAACTTTACTTCTACCAACGTACTCGATAAAGAACATCGATCCTACTTTGGATTAATTCCGTGGTTTTCTCTCAAACATAACCCTCCGCATACCAGATATTTTTTTTATGGGAATTCACATTTCCATAACAAATTCCCGAGGGTAAACGCTGTCGAGGATTGACGTTTCCAGATCTAAGAAGAGTTGATCAACTGCTTTATGTCTTCCTCCCTCCTAAATAGTTGAACGTCCTCTCTTCGATGTCTTCCTGGACGGAGGACCCCGCATTAACCCCGTTGTCCACATTCCCAGGACGAACTTCGTCCCCTCGGATTGAGATGCCTTGGTAATCATATCGCTAATTCTTTCATATAAAGCCGAAAAAACATTAATAAAAATATGTTTGCATTCGTGTCTGGCAAGTTAAAGTTTTTGAAATCTGAAATGTGTGTTTCTGGAAGTTAGAATTTTGCACAAATTTAAGGGTTCCTTTTCAAATACTTTTACACATTCTAAATATGACATGAAACGAAATTATGAGTAGGGATGTGGAACATCATGATTTACTCGCCAGTAGCGAGCGTTTTTTTCTGACATGCCGAATGCAGAGTTAATTTTATACAATTTTGTATAATTTTCTACACTGCGAAACACCGAATTTAAGGAAGTGTTGGCATTCGCGAGTGAATGTCAACATTGAACTTTACCAGACTTCGGACTTTCACTCCATCATTCACTGATTGCAGTAGTACCTCCTTTAAGGAACGCATCTGAATAAAATACACCTGTTTTTAAGGGACACTTTTTCATGTGCCAGTCCTTTTGAATAGGGACCTCCATGTATTTACATCTGATTAAAGGATTACTCTATTTAAGAGACAATCATAGAGAAATGTCAAAATTAATATATAAAAGGTATTGCATTTATTGAAATCCAAGGTTGTTTGTGGACAAAAAATTAACTAGTAAAAGTTTATTTTCATATTGACATATAAAAAAACAAATACTGTCGTCTTCGCTTAGTCGGATAACGGATAAACGAATACCGCGCTTAAGCGGGGCCGACAGTATGTGCTTTTAAATTCTTGCTGAGATTTACAGTCATGCTTTTTAATATTTATTCCCATGGGTTCAACTCCGACGGATAGTTTCTATGAGACCTTTAATAGAAAATTTAAAATGTGATCCTACTGTTATTTACATTGTATTGCATTGTAAATTACATAACATAAAGCAAATCAATGTAACTAATTACTTCAAAACAGTTAAAAAAATTTTTATTAAATTACAGAACTTTATTCTACTAAATTTTTAAGCAAATTTTAATTTTTAAAATAATATGTATTTCTTAACTTGAATAATTCTGAATTTTATTTAATACTAGCTGCTTGACCCAGCTTTGGGCGGTCTCCCGGTGAACAGAAATTTTCGAAAGTTGATATTTTTCCGGCACGCAGTACGAAAAATTAATCAATCGCCAAAAAAATTAACTGAAAAATGCTCATACCTTTTCTCCTGGTGAAAATATCAATTAATAATTTGAAAATCTTCGCAAGGAAATCTGCTTACAAGGTATTTTCAACGATCTTTCCAATGAGACAAAAATCGAGAGAAGATACGATAATTATTTCGGGTAGAAAGAGCCATTCTGCACCATTTTCGGATCTTTAAATTAAAATTTGAATGGTTCAATACTTTTTTGACGTTCGAAAACTCCCACGACCCTTCCCGAGTGCCCAAGTACCTCCCTGCGAAATTCGGTCTAGATCCAACGTAAACTGGATTTGTATAAAGAACATACACACACATACATATATATTATTTGTTTTATTTATATGGATATACAGTGAACTCTCACTTATACGCCGCCTCATTTATGCGCCTTTTTCACTTATCCGACGATTTTGAATGGTCCCAGCACATTCCGTAGCAAAATAATGATAGTATCGTTCGTTTATGCGTCGCTCTAAAGATAAATATTTCCCTTATGCGCCGAATTTTCCCTAAAATGTATGAAAATTTATTTATTTTCTTTAAAAAATAAGCATTTTTCTTTACTTTCCTCTTTAATATTTTGCCTTTATTGCTCACGGAAGGCATTTTTTCCGCATGAACTAGAGTTCGGAGAGGAACAATTATCTATCATGCATCGTTTTAAAGGGAACAGTTTGTAATTAGGTATGCTAGAACTTTTGTTTTCTCTTAATCATTATAGTTACGTTACAGTAATTGCCAAACTGTAGTAATATGTCCCTTTTCTATAGAAACATTCTTATTCACTGTCTCATTAGAACCTATGTTGATTTTCAGTCCTTCAAATAAGCTTGTTCACTTATACGACTCTCTCACTTATGCGCCTTTTTCTGTTGGCCCCTAGGGTAGGCGCATAAGTAAGAGTTCACTGTGTGTAACATTTTCAGTAATTAATCTTATATGTTAATAATTTAAGTTTAGTATAATATTATACTGTGATAAGTGCACAGCAATCATCAGTCCATGTACCTCTGAACAAGAGTCCCCTTAGTATTTCTTATTGAGAGGTTCCACTGTATATAACAAAATAAATAAATAAATAAAATAAATAAATAAATTAAATTAAATAGACGCATTAAGAAGGAGTTGTCAGAACACAACGAAATTTCACACCCGTAAGGACAACATTGTGATACAAAAAAGTGATAGTAAATTTGAAGCAAAATGATCAATCAGTACAGGAATGATCCCAAACGAACTACTTTTACTTCCTGTACTTAGTACAAGGAATAAAAAAACAGCTTAAATAACGTGGAAAGACATTTTTTATTGCTGTGGTTCAAAATCATAATGAATGTTTTTTTTCCACCACTCTTTCAGAAATATAATTTTCCTTCTTTATTTACAAAAAGAAAAAAAAAATATTTAATGCAAAGTTCTAATGCGTTTCGGTGGATTTAATAAAACGTATAATATTTACAAAAAATAATAATTTAATGCCAAGTTCTTATGTGTCTTGGCGGATTTAATAAAACGCATGAAATGTCTACGCGGAAAAATATAATTTGGAAGTCATTACATTGAATTTAAATCAGTTTAAATTCCCTTTTATTAGTCCATGGCACGTATCGCACAGTATATTTCAATAATCCTCAGAAATGGGAAGATAAAGTGTTAAATATTACTCAATTCTTCTTCGAAAAACATCTGTAAATAAAAACTAACATCCAAAAATAGATTTTTGCGGTTTTTCCTTCTAGCGATACGTTGCATATTACGTTTTTCACAAGTCGCAGATCCGTATCACGAAACCAATCCTGAAACTAAACCACTTGAAAAACAAACCATTGCCGTAATAGAATGCAATTGTTATTGCTGGAATTTTATTTTGATCCTCATCACCGGGAAGATATCATCCTTGGAAATAAATTCGGTTGCCAATTGCCCCGCGGTGAGGCAAAAATTGCCTACTCAGCTCCGATCCCAGCTCAACCATAAAGAGAGAACACACTAACCCAGTGGATAAACAAGGCGATTGTTGCGAAATTTGCATTGGGACGGACCCGGCGGACAGGCCTGGAATCATTATCTGGTGAAATCGAACCGAAAGGATTCTATTTATTGTTCTGATCCTTGTAGGAATCTTCCGACCATGCATTGGAGAAAAATAAATACACAGACATGTTCAATAAAATATTAGTCAAACAGAATGGGGACAATGGAAGGGATTAGTGGATGAGTGTCACTTTTGAAGAAATGGAAATTTTTTTGTTTGGGTATAAACACGTCATTAGTGTCTGTTTCAAGCGCAGAATGTTTCTCTTTTTTTTTTTTTTTTGCTGTTGTTTTCCTGGCAACTGCGGACGGACAAACAGAAGGAGATTTCTGAATCAGTACCCAAATCATCGTGTTACTATATTCGCATACATTTTCTTGGTCAAAGTAGAAATAAAATCATAATATTTTGCAGGGATTATCTAAGAATAACAAGTACAGTCGAGTCTCGATAACTCGAAGTACCGAGGAATCCGCTAAAAGCTTCGAGTTATATGAAGTTCCCACAACCTTCTCAAGAGTCTGTGGACCCAACGAACACTTTGAGGAGAAGGAATATTCGAGTTATAAGGTTTCAAGTTATAGAGACTTAGCTGTATTAAAAAAAAGAAGTTGGTACGGAAGGATGGAGTCAAAAATCGTGTGAACTTCCATGAAATTTTAATACATTTTCCTCTGTATTCAGTAAGCACTGAGAGTTAAGTTTGCGATAAGACATGGGACAACATATAGAAGATTTATGTACTGCATTGTGAATACATACTGTATAACCACAATAAAGAAAGAGCACTCTAGCCCAGTGGATAAGCAAGGCGATTGTTGCGAAATTTGCATTGGAACGGACCCGGTGGACACAGGCCCTGAATGATTATCTGGTGAAATCGAACCGAAAGAAGGGAAGGATTCTATTTATTGTTTCAAAAAATAAATACTCAGACATGCTCAATAAAATATTTGTTAAACAGAATGAGGACAACGGAAGGGATTAGCGGATGAGTATGTTGAGTGTCATTTTTGAAGAAATGGAAATTTCTTGTTTGGGTATTAACATGTTATTAGTATCTGTGTAATGCATAGAATGTTTCTTTTTTTGTTGTTGTTCTTGTTGTTGTCTTTCAGAGGACTGTGAATAGGCAAACAGAAGGAATATTTTTCAATCAGTACCCATATCCTCAAATTACTGTATTCGCATAAATTTTCTTGGCCAAAGTACTAGTGATATGATAGTATTTTGCAGGGGGATTATATTCCTTGGTACAGCAGGATGCGGGGTCAAAAATCATATACAATCTCATGAAATTTTAATACATTTTCCTCCGCGTTCAGTAAGCAGTGAGAGTTAAGTTTGAGATAAGAAATGTGACCATTTGTCGAAGATTCATGTACTGCACTGTATGTAATGTCAATACATACTGTATAACCACAATAAAGAAAGAGCACACTAGCCCTGTGGATAAACAAGGCGATTGTTGCGAACTTTGCATTGGAACGGACACGGTGGACACAGGCCTCGAATCATTATCTGGTGAAATCGAACCTACAAAAGTTAAATCTTCTATTTATTGTTCTGATCCTTTGGTGGAATCTTCCGAGCATGCATCGGAGAAAAAATAAATGCGCAGACATGCTCAATAAAATATTAATCATACAGAATGGGACAATGGAAGGGATTAGTGGATGAGTATGTTGCTGAGTGTCATTTTTGAAGAAATGGAATTTTTTTTGTTTGGGTATAAACATGTTATTTAGTGCCTGTGTAAAGTGCAGACTGTTTCTTTTTTTCCTTTTTTGTTGTTGTCTTTCTGAAAACTGCGGACAGACAAACAGAAGGAAGATTTTTGAATCAGAATCCATATCTTCGAGCTACTGTAGTCGCATAATTTAAGTAAAATTATAATATTTCGCAGGGATTATATAGGAAGGACAATTGTTTAAAAAGCAAGTTGGTACAGTAGGACGGGGTCAACAATAGTATGGAACCTAATGAAATTTTAATACATATTCCTATGTGTTCAGTTCGCAATGAGAGTTAATTTTAGTAAAAGAAATGTAATCACACACCGAAAACTTATGTACAGCATTGTATGTAGTATAAATACATACTGTATAACGACAATAGAGAGAACACACACTAAACCAGTGGATAAACAAGACGATTGCTGCGAAATTTGCATTGGAACGGACTTGGTGGGCAGGCCCCGAATCATTATCTGGTGAAATCGAACCTGAAGAGGGGAAGGATTCTATTTATTGTTCTGATTCTTGGAGGAATCTTCCGAGCATGCATCGGAGAAAAAATAAACACGCAAACATGCTCAGTAAAATATTAGTCAAACAGAATGGGGACAATGAAAAGGATTAGTGGATGAGTATGTTGAGTGTCGTTTTTGAAGAAATGAAAAATTTTTCGTTTGGGTATTATAAACATGTTATTAGTGCCTCTTTAAAGCCAGAATGTTTATATTACTACTATTAAAATCTGTCCACGTCTGTCTGTCTGTATGTCTGTCCGTCTGTCTGTCTGTCTGTCCGTCTGAAGCTTGAACTCCTCAAAAACCGCTGAGCGTAAAGAATCAAACATAGGCAGGGATTCAAGTGAAACAGGCGATCGCAAATTACAATCGCGACTGGAAATGAATTACATTAGAACGTTTCTTGATAAAAACATCGTGCGTCAGCGTGACGTTTGCCTATGAAAAACAAGCTAGATAAAACGTCACAGCCTACTTGGCGAATAAGAGGAGATCGCTGAGTGCTTGTGAGTTCTTATTGGCTCCACCCGTAGTGACGTCATGCCAAGTTAAGTTGATGATAATGTAATTCACTTCCAGTAGCGATTGCAATTCGAAGCGATAGCAGTGCTGTTTCACTTGAATCCCTGCCATAATACCATTCGATTCGAAATTTGCTATGGAAGACAATAAGATCAACCGCGTAATTGTACGACGTTAATCAGCTGAGATATTAATTAAAACGTTAATTAAATTCTTTGCACTTTTAAAATTCCAAGACATTTAATTCTTTCCGTTGCCATTTTAAATTAAAGCGTTAATTAACCCATTAATGCCTAGCGTCCCTTTTTAGGGACGGTCCGAAAAGTGTGTCGGAATTTTCCAAAAATGAACATTTCAACCAAATAATTGTGTTCAGTTATTACTTTGGTATTGCTTCAATTCTGTATTAACAGATTGCAGCACATAACCGCTGTAAAGTGTGATCTGTAGCCATTTGATTATGATCTTTATCAAAAATTACATCGTTCACAATCTCAAGAACAAAAAGCTAAGTTTTTAAAGTTATTAACAAGTAAATCTATCTGCGTTTGATATATGTGCTACTTTGATCGATGTTTTAGTTTACCTTTTTTTGAAATTTTGTAAATTTTAAATTTTTTTAGGATTTTATAGCAATTTAAGAACGTCCCTAAAAAGGGACGCTAGGCACCAAAGGCTGCATTGTTTAACCGTTGCTGATTTCTTGTTTAGAATCTATAATTTATATCAAAGAAGTTAGTAAATGTTTTTAGACTGAAAAACAGATAATAGTTGTCAGTTGTAAAACTTATTTTATTTTCAAAATCTAATTAAGTTAAATTAATTAATATATATAAACTTAATTATACAATGTTCTTAAATATTTTCTCTTCTTTTTTTTAATTACAAAAAATACTCAAGGTAAATTTTGAAAGAAAGCTATTTCAAAAATGTAATTCTTTAAAACACTAGTTATTCCTTATATTTCATTACTTTTCCATTATGCATTTAGGTGTTTATTATTGTTTACTCTGACTGTTGGGGGGGGGAGGGAAGAAGCCCTAAGCTGTTTCAGAAGCTTAGCATTTCACCTTGATGAAGAATTCAAGGATTGCATATGTGTCTGTTGTTTGCGAAAGGGGGGGGGGGTTGTAGATTTAATTTCAGAATTCCCTGAGCATGCCAATTTTGATCTCTACTGTGAGAATTTATTTACTTCTCTTGCGCTCCTACATGATTATTTGTCTCAGCAAGGTTTTGTGCAAGAATCGGAGTAAAAAATGCTCATGAACTGAAGTTACGTTGTTCAAAAAAGAAAAGAGAGGAAGTTTTGAATAAATGTCGATGACAAGTAAAATAATATTACGTTGGTTCGGTGGAATAATAGCAATGTCATAACTATTGCATTGAATCTTCATGGAGTTTATCCTATTGTAAAGGCTAAGCGATTGTCCAACAGCGAAAAGAAAGTAATTGAAATTGATGAACCAAATATATATGGTTGCTCAATACAAACGTTGCATAGGGAAAAAGATGCCATGCATCAAATATCGGGAACTACCGGTTTTTGATCCACTCTAAAAAATGGTGATAGCCGCTCTTCATTTTTATTTTAAAAGCTGCTGTACAACATGCATTGAGCTCAAGAGAGTTGAGTTAGGTATTATGGGGCTAGTTGTTATATTGTTTTAAATAAGACTCAGGTAAGATGTGCCCATTGAAGTAAAAGACCTTATCGGAATGCAGCAAATGCAATACGTAGGTTTGTAGAACAAATGTTTTGCTGACTTTCATAATCAACAACACCAATATTTCCTTGTTCTCTGAATCTACTTCCCAGTTTATGTTAATTGCTGCTTTTATTATAAATTGTCATTTTAATATTACATCGGAGGCAGAAAAAAAAATTGGTAAAAAAGTATGTACCCTCTGGTGCCTAGCGTCCCTTTTTAGGGACGATTTTTCTTTCTTAAATAAAAAATTTATTTTTTACATGATAATTTTTTAACTATTTTTCCTGTCCATTAAACACTATTTGTAACCAGTATACAAAGTATCGTTGAAAAATAAAATGTCAGGCATTAATGGGTTAAATTATTGCATTATTTCTATTCTATTCTATTCTAGAAGTGAATAAACTTCGACACACATGAGGACTGCGTACTATGCGCCTTGCCTCCACAGATAGTACAATACAGATTTTATTGAAGGAAAGAATTTACAGCACAGAGAAGGAAGTTGCACCCAGGGCAAAGGCGGGAATCGAACCCGCGACTCTTGAGATTACAAACTGACGGGCAGACCCACTGCGCCGTTGAGGCCCCATTGCACTATTTAAATTTCCAAAACTTTTATTTCTTTCCGTAGCCATTTTGAATGAAAACGTTAATTAAATTATTGAACTATTTAAAATTCCAAGACATTTATTTCTTACCGTTGCCATTTTGAATTAAAACGTTAATTAAATTATTGAACTATTTAAATTCCAAGACTTTTATTTCTTTCCGTAGCCATTTAAATTAAGCGTTACAAATTATAGAACTATTTAAAATTCCAAGACATTTATTTCTTACCGTTGCCATTTTAAATTAAAACGTTAATTAAATTATTGAACTTTTTAAAATTAAAGTGCGTTATTTCTTTCCGTTGTCATTTTAAATTAAAGCATTAATTAAAATATTGAACGATTTCAAATTCCAAGGCATTTATTTCTTACCGTTGCCATTTTAAATTAAAACGTTAATTAAATTATTGAACTTTTTAAAATTAAAGAGTTATTTCTTTCCGTTGTCATTTTGAATACGTGTTACAACAAAGTTCTAACAATTGTTTTTACTCTAATAAATGACTGATATTTTTTTTCTCTGGTACCATTTTGAAAATGTGTTTTTAAATAAAATGGCAACTGCTGTTTTTAGCAGGGACTTTTTTTTTTTGGCTATGATCCAAATATGAAAACAACTTTTTCGTTTAAAATTTTGCAATTAATTTAACAGGAAGAAAGCGTTTTGGAAATAATTGTTTTTGGTTAGGAATTTTATTTTTTATTTAGGAAAAGTGCTAAGTATGCACTACTAGACATCGTCTTTATTTCTGAGGAAGCATATGCAAATAATTCGATTGACTTTTTGATGCAGAAAAGCTTTTTAGCAAGCCGCTTTAACGGGGAGTAGTTTGTCGAAACTTTCCTCGCTACTGTAAAGGCGAGCCGCCTTGGCGGCGAGTAGGTTGTTTAAACTTTCCTTACTGCTGTAAAGGCGAGCCGCCTTGGCGGCGAGTAGTTTTCTCACACTGCCTTCACTACATTAAAGCCCGTGCAACGCCGGGCCACACAGCTAGTTACTACTATTAAAATCTGCCCGCTTCTGTCTGTCCGTCTGAAGCTTGAACTCCTCACAAACCGCTGAGAGTAGAGAATCAAACATAGTACCATTCGATTTGAAATTTTCTAAGGAAGACAATAAGACCAACCGCGTAATTCTACGACATCAATTAGCTGAGATACTAATTTCAACGTTAATGAAATTTTTGCACTTTTTAAAATCCCAAGACATTTATTCCTTTTCGTTGCCATTTTGAATTAAAACTTTAATTAAATTTCTTGAACTATTTAAAATTCCAGAATTTTTATTTCTTTCCGTTGCCATTTTGAATTAAAAAGTTAATTAAATTTTTGAACTATTAAAAATTCCAAGACTCTTATTTCTAGCCGTCGCCATTTTGAGTTAAGACGATAATTAAATTTTTGAACTATTTAAAATTCCAAGACATTTATTTCTTTCCGTTGCCATTTTAAATTAAAACATTAATTAAATTATTGAACTTTTTAAAATTAAAGAGTGTTATTTCTTTCCGTTGTCATTTTGAATACGTGTTACAACAAAGTTCTAACAATTATTTTTATTCTAATTAATGACTGATTTTTTTTTCTCTGGTACCATTTTGAAAATGTGTTTTTAAATAAAATTGCAACTGCTGTTTTTAGCAGGGTTTTGTTTTTTTTTTTTTTTGGCTACGATCCAAATATGAAAACAACTTTTTCGCTTAAAATTTTGCAATTTATTTAACAGGAAGAAAGCGTTTTGGAAATAATTGTTTTTGGTTAGGAATTTTATTTTTTATTTAGGAAGAGTGCTAAGTATGCACTACTAGACATCGTCTGTATTTCTGAGGAAGCATATGCAAATAATTCGATTGACTTTTTGATGCAGGAAACCTTTTTAGCGAGCCGCTTTAGCGGGGAGTAGTTTGTCGAAACTTTCCTCGCTACTGTAAAGGCGAGCCGCCTTGGCGGCGAGTAGTTTTCTCACACTGCCTTCACTACATTAAAGCCCGCGCAACGCCGGGCCACACAGTTAGTTACTAGTATTAAAATCTGCTCGCGTCTGTCTGTCCGTCTGAAGCTTGAACTCCTCAAAAACCGCTGATAGTAGAGAATCAAACATAGAACCATTCGACTTGAAATTTTCTAAGGAAGACAATAAGACCAACCGCGTAATTCTACGACATCAATTAGCTGAGATACTAATTTCAACGTTAATGAAATGTTTGCACTTTTTTTCAAATTCCAAGACATTTATTCCTTTTCGTTGCCATTTTGAATTAAAACTTTAATTAAATTTCTTGAACTATTTAAAATTCCAAGACTTTTATTCCTTTCCGTTGCCATTTTAAATTAAAAAGTTAATTAAATTTTTGAACTATTAAAAATTCCAAGACTCTTTTTTCTCTCCGTTGCCATTTTGAGTTAAGACGATAATTAAATTTTTGAACTATTTAAAATTCCAAGACATTTATTTTTTTCCGTTGCCATTTTAAATTAAAACATTAATTAAATTATTGAACTTTTTAAAATTAAAGAGTGTCATTTCTTTCCGTTGTCATTTTGAATACGTGTTACAGCAAAGTTCTAACAATTGTTTTTATTCTAATTATGACTTGTATTTTTTCTCTGGTACCATTTTGAAAATGTGTTTTTAAATAAAATTGCAATTGCTGTTTTTAGCAGGGACTTTTTTTGACTACGATTCAAATATTAAAACAACTTTTTCGTTTAGAATTTTGTAATTAATTTTACAGGAAGAAAGCGGTTTGGAAAAAATTGTTTTGGTGAGGAATTTTATTTGTTAGTCAGGGAGAGTGCTAAGTACGCGCTACTTGACATCGTCTTTATTTCTGAGGAAGCATGTGCAAATAATTCGATTGACTTTTTGATGCAGGAAAGCTTTTTAGCAAGCCGTCTTAACGGGGAGTAGTTTGTTGAAACTTTCCTCGCTACTGTAAAGGCAAGCCGCCTTGGTTTCGAGTAGGTTGTTAAAACTGTCTTCACTACATTAAAGCCCGTGCAACACCGGGCCACGCAGCTAGTTTTTATTTTCATTTTTTGCTGTTGTTGTCGTTCTGACAACTGCAGTTAAACAAACAGAAATAAGATTTTTGAATCAGTGCCCATATCCTCGAGCTACTATATTCGTATAAATTTTCTTGACAAAACACAAAAGTAGAAATAAAATCATAATATTTTGTAGGAATTATATATGAATAACCAATTATTTAAAAATGGAAGTTGGTGTAGTAGCACTTTTAAAAATCGTATATAATCTCGTGAAATTTCAATATGTTTCCCTTATTCAGTAAGCAATCTCCTAAAGCAGTACAACAAAGCGTTTTGGTAACGGTACAACATTGGACTTATAATCCGTACATTAAGTTAGATTTTGTATTTTTTCACTAATTTTCTTTCCCGCTTCCAAATTTAAAAGTCTTATACACTGGCGGAAAAAAAAAATCCCAACACCAAGAAAGACTTGTGTTAGATAAACGAAATTTGGTAGGCGTATTTATACAACTGAAAAATGACATCGATGGAAATTTCTCACTCCGCGCATAAATGTGGAGCAGCTGGCGTCTTTCAGAACATGCAAATAAGGCTTGTTTTAAAAGCGTGTTGTGAAGCTCGTGGGCAGTGGCGTACATAGCGCCCCCGCAACCCCCGCGGCGCGGGGGCGCGCAAGAGGTTTGAGGGCGCCCGATCTAGAAAAATAGCACTGAAGGTTACACGGGGAAAATATTTTTTACATTTTAATAGGGGGTGGGGGGCGCACTTACAAATCTTGCTGGGGGGCGCACCTTAGTCTATGTACGCTACTGCTCGTGGGTATTATTTTTCAGTGAAGTTTGACGAATTGCATTCATGTTAACCAGGACTGCCTTTAAGAAGACGAAGAAGCCATTATCAGCAGCTTACCGAGTTTAAACGAGGTCGTACAATTTGGCTACTAGAAGGTGGATTTTCGTTTCGCGATATTGCAGAAAAACTTGGGTGGAAATGTTTCCACCATGCATGATTATTGGAAGCTATGGTCAAGGGATGGTACTACCTCAAGAAGATCGAGTTCTGAGCTGCCACGTTGCACGACTGAGAAGGAAGATCGCCGAATCTTGCATACGGCTGCGGCGCATCTTACTGCATCTGCGGCTGACATTCGAGCTGCAGTTGGTACCGTCGTGACCCAAGGAACGATAAGAAACTGTTTACTTCAAGGACAGCTCCGAGTCAGGCAGCCTGTAGCCGGTATTCCATTGACTACAAACCATTGCCGTTTCCGTCGGCAGTGGTGCCAAGACAGAGCTCACTGGAGGTCGGAGTGGAGATCTGTTGTAATTTTTGATGAAAACAGATTCTGCCTTAGCGCCAGTGGTGGCTGTATATTGGTCAGAAGGAGGCCAGGGAACCGCCTGCATCCAAGCGGTCTACGGCCTAGACACAAGGGACCCACACCGGGAGTCATGGCCTCTAGAGCAATTTCCTACGACAGCAGGGGCACTCTTGTAGTTATCCCAAACTCACTGACTGAAAATTTGTCGCCAGTTTGGTAATTTAACCAGTAGTACAGCAATTCATGAGTAGCATTCAAAGGGGAGTTTTCCAACAGGATAACGCTCGCCCTCACATCGCTGCTGTAACGCAATGTGCTCTACAGAGTGCTGACATGTTACCATGACCTGCAAAATCACCAGTTATGTCTCCAATTGATAACGTATGGGATATCATTGGACGGCACCTCGAACATCATCCACAGTCAGCAATGACGGTCCTAGTATTGACACAACAAGTGTAACAAGCATGGCACTCCATACCACAAAGTGACATTCGGCACCTGTATGACATAATGCATGTACGCTTGCCTTCAAAATTTTGGAGGTTACACCCTCTATTAAATTAACATAATTTCACATTTGAACAGCATTTTCTTGAGCTTAAATTAGCCAGTGATCTTGTACATTTAATCAATTAAACATGTTAACTAGACAATTGCATTACCCAAATTTCATTACTCTAGAGTAATTTTTTCTTGGTGTTGGGATTTTTTTTTTCCGCCAGTGTATTTTGACCTCGTTTTGAGCATTTTTGCTACTGGAAGTATAAATCTAGGTCAGTGGTGCCAAATATTTTTTTTCTGCCCGAGGGCATTACCTCCTATGAAAATCATTTTCGAAAGGTCAGATCACTTAAAATTTTAAAATATATTTCATTCTTTTCTGAAAAATGCGCGAAAATATGGAACAGGAAAGACAATTATACACAAATAATTGCTGTTATCATTACTTGATGCTTATTTTTTTAATATGTTTCCCGGAAACCAATTTCTGAACACTTGGCTAAAAATTTGTGACATTGTCACTTTCCTTACTTTTGATTAGGAACATTGAGCAAAACAACGGACCTCACGGATAAGCTTCACGAGCCAGATGTGGCCCGTGGGCAGTAGCTTGGGCACCACTGACCCAGACGATCGCTGACGAAAATAGAGGTCTTGCACAGGTTAAACTGTAGCTGTATTCCTGTCTTAATCTGTGGAGATCTTGACATTTGTTCTGCCCATGGAGACTCTCTATTTTCATCATGGCCTAAAATCCCTGACAGTGCGGACGTCATAAGTTTTTACGATTGTGAAGTCCAAACCGTAGGTAAGTTTTCATGGAAAAGTTTTTTGTATCTTACTGCTACTAGTACCATATCTTTCCACAAAATAGTTTAGAAATTCTGTTACCATTTGTACTTAGTCTCTCCAAATTTTTGATTTTGTTACGTATTCCCCCTTGCTACTAGAGGGGTGGCCCCCCTGAGAGCAATATCGCACCCCCTTCCCCCAAATACTACAAGTGCCTCCTAGACCAAGAGCCCCACAGAAAGAAAAAATACCTCCTAAATAATTTAACATGCCTACCATATGCTCCAGTTCCATTTTTTCATGCTTACGTGTGTCGGAAACTATCATTAAGAATTGAAATTCCATTTCAAACTGAATATCAGAAAAAAACTCCTGTTATTTTCTCCATTTAACAATCGCCTGATTTTCTAACGACGGGTTACTCGCTCAAAAAAAAAAAAAAACACTCTCTCACTTAGAAGCAAAGGCTCCCCGTGATCCTAACCCGAATTCTCACTTCCACCACCAAAGGCGAAAGCATCAGAACTTAGCGCCAGACACAGATCATAGCGCCCCAGCCATCAAAGCATGTAATCGTGCAGGTATTATTCCCAATTCAGAGTCATGGCTGGAGGCTCTCTCGATAATCGGTCAATGGAAAGAAAAAAATAAAAATCTCTGTTAGGGATATTCAAGAATCTCTCTCGTCTTACTTGGCTGGTTATAGCACTATATCGAACAGAACAAAGCGACAAGACGTCGTTTTCTTTTTTTAACTATCTTATTCTATTCATCTTTGTTTTTGGGTGCTAACAGCGAATTTGTTCTTTTTTCTTTAACAACTGTTCTTTTCCTCAAGTTCACCACTGATGCGATCTTTCTCTTTTTCCCCAATACGAGTTTGTTGAGCCGTTTTACTATTCTTTTAACTTGGATTGAAGCTGTCAGATAGAGACGTGGTTTTTTCTCAAAGTCTTACACAATCGAAACTGTCTTTTCGTGGTGTTCTTTTTCCGAATCCCGGCAAATCGAATAACTTTTTTTTTAAAGGAATATTTTTCTCTCAAATGAGTTTAGAGAGGCAACAGGTGCGCTTGTCGATTGCTGCATGGGTTATAGTTCGTTGCGGCTAAGTCGAACTTTTTCGCTGCCCAGACTTGGGACTGGAAAATCCTTAAAAGCCATCAGGTGAGTTTTCTGGTCTAATAACATCTCTCTAAAAATATTTATATTATACAGAGTGACTCAAAAGGCTTACCTTAATTTAGGATATGAGTTCTTTTTTTTAATTTCGAGTTTTTTTGGTCTGTTTTAAATTTTCAAAATCTTCTGTCAAAAGTTATTTGTGTACTGAAAGTATATATCACCTATATATAATGCAGAAATTTTTCCTCAGAATTTTAGTTCAATATTTCTTTTCTTTTCTTTCTTTTTCCCCCCTCCCCCTTTCTCCTTTGTTTTATTTTGATATTTTGCATTTGGATTTCTATTCAGCCTTTGAAGTAATAAATACAACTCCAATAATAAATTGATACAGTAAATTGATAATGTTTTTTTTTTCATCAATCAACTTCTGGTTAGAAATCAGTTAATGCATAGTTTCGCAACTCAAACTTTTATACGATCTTTACATTGAGGCTTTTATATAAATTATACCGAGGTTTTGTCCCAAGAACGATAATAAAAATGAAGTAGAATAATAAATGAAATAATGTATTTTGAATTGCATCATTTAACTGAAAGGGATCCACTACCCAAAACCCATGGACTGGGGCGACAATGCAAAACCTAAATTTCTTTTAAAATTTTCAGTGCCGGAAAGCTTGATTCTGTACTGCCAAGCACCAGGTACAGTACCAACACGGGGCTCCATCTCAACAACGGTAATTTAAGTGTGGGTAACGGTAGTTTAATCCTACTATCTTGTTAAATTCTTGACTGTTTTGACAGTATGCTCATTTATGAATTTACCAGTAAGAATACTACTTCGAAAGAAATTTTAGTTGAAACAATATTTGTCACAGTACTGTTCTTCCATTGTTAAGAATAACTTCTTTTATAATTTTTTGAATTTTAGAAAGCTTGATTGCCCAACTTCAGGATAATTGTGTATTTTGAATTGTATCATTGAAGATTTAATAGGCAGAGGCAAACCTGTCGAGAGGTGTTTTTTATGGTCCACCTCCCACCCAAAATCCATGCTCTGGAGCCCATAGTCGTCAATCTTTCTACTTTCACCCTTAAAACTTAAAAGTACCGTCATGATTGAATTTGCACTATTTAGCAGACTAACACGTCCTTAGGAATGGCACTAACTCAAGATTCTATCCCAGTAACCGTAATAAAAAATGGAAGTTAAGAGTTATATAATAGCTGAACTTTACTGTGTATTTTACGTAGTACAGTTATCGGTAAGATATTTCATCAAGTAAAAACTAGTAAATGAGAAATTGCGAAATTTTTTAATAACAAATAAAAAATTAAAGGATAAATTAATAATAAATGATCGTTGAATGCATTCACTATAGTTGTTCAAAGTCACTTAATAAAATGTGACGGAAAAAAAAAATACGTGGAATCTTCTAATATTTGAGGGCTTAGTACCAAGGTCTCATCTATGCAAAAATTAGCTCCTGGATCATTCTAAGAAAATTAGGTTATGTGTCATTTTCATTTCAGTAAAATCGTTCTTGTTATAGTCTCCTTTACTACCTCGTGTCAAGGCAAATGTAATGATTCACAGTTTTCTGCTACAAATTCAAAATAATTATGAATCTGGTACTTTTGCTTCTTCGATTTAGCTGAAACGAGTCGAATAATGATAAATTTTTCAGGTAAATTTGCTTAAGTCAGGGGTGGCCAACCTTTTTAGGGAGAGTGCCACTATCTGGAGAGAAAAAGCTCAGCGTGCCACTTTCCAACAAACTGGAACTTTTAAAGTTAAAAATAGATTATTTGTAGGCTGACTATATGTAATTGTTATTCAAATAAAATATTGTTTTCTCTTAAATCTGAGTAATTGAAATTAAAATGATAATAAAGATGAAAGAAGTTCGAACTTAAGAGTTATCGTTAATAAACAATTTTATAGGCTCTATCAGTTGGGATATGCTTAAAATAGAAACAAATATGAAACATTTTATTCTAAAAATTAAACAGTCTGTAAAAAAATATTTGTTTAGAAACGTATTTTGAACCAAATCTACAACAGCACCAGACGGCTTAAAGTGTCTAAATGTGAAAAAAATTTTGGTTGATACAAATTTCCAAATTTCTATATAACGCGGATGACTGTCTTGAAGTAAGCTCTTAGATATCTCTGATTGTCGATGCAAAACATCAGTAATTCCGATTTGGATTTCAGGAGGGTAACAAATAGTTTCTGTCAAAGAAACAGACAAAGAATTTAAAAAGATCAGCATTTTTTATCGTCTTGAAAATCATCAAACCTAACACTGAATGAATACTTAAAATAAATGTAAAATTTTCTCCATATATCATTGGAAAATTATTAAATTGGGGTTACTACTTTCAGTATTAATTTTAAAATTTTCATTCTTTTTTCTCCAAAGTAGAGAGAAAGAAACTAAAGTTTCATGATAAAAAAACGTAGATGGCCTTTTCTGGTTTAGGAAACTTTTTTCTGTGCTTATCTTAAACTTAAATTACTTAAACGCCAGATAAAAAGGAATGAAATAGCTAAATTCAGTTGCTAATCTTCAGTCCTAATTTACAAGACTCATTGCTTTCCTTTCAGATATTTTAAAAAACACACTCCCTAAAATTCAAAATTCTTATGACTATTTTTTCTTTGGATAGCTATTGCACATTTCAATGAAGGAGTAACTTGCCATACTCTTCTCTTTCTCTTGGGAAAAGTTTACAAAACATTCAGAGCTCTATTTCGTATTTTGTTAATACAGTGAACTCTACAGGGTCACCAACAGAGGAAAAGTCTCATTCCTTGGCATAAGGAGTTTGTGATAAATAATTCGAGGATACTTTTGAAGTTTTTTTCACAAAAAAATTTCAAGTATTGTAACAAAAACAATTTTAGGGTCTTCATTTGTGTAACCATACCGAATTTTGCTCAATCTGGTTTCTTAATTTTAGTTACAGTTAACCTTTTTTTTTAAATTTCATCACCCGTAGCTGAAACTATTGCAGATCAAAAATCTATTCTTTAGCATAGAAAGTTTCATTCGTGTTACGAACAAATATGCTTTACAAAGCATTATCTGTAGTGTCTCAAATTTCGTTGAGATCCGAAGCTAACGCTAAGTACTTTGCAATATTGTAGTTCACACAATTTGTAAGCCAGCCTCCTGACAGTTAATCGTCATAATATCATTATATTTATCAGTGTAAGGGTTTCAGTTTTTGGCAAGGTTTTTGAGATCGACATTTTCCCCTCAATTTTAGATTTTTTTCAAAATGTCTTCGCGTGCCACTGTTACTGCTCTGCCGTGCCACAATGGCTTAAGTCAATGGTTATTCGGAATTTCTTGACCAGAAGCTTCGTTATTAGTAGTTAATATTTTAACAATAATTAAGTTTTAACAATTATAGGACGCCTACTCAGCGAAGTAAGGGAGTTTGAAAGTTAATCGCCCAGATTCCTTGTTCTTAAGTCTTATTGAAAACATAACGGCAGTAGAGAAGCGCGCGAAGGTGACGTCATAAATATTCAGTAACTAAGCCACAACTTAGCGATATCTTGAAATTTTTTGCGTCAAAAATTAACACCAAATCTAATGACATCTAATGGGTTTGTCAGTATTGAAATTGAATGCATTGATTTAATTTCCGAGATGATATTACAGGAAGGCGCAGCATTTCATTCTTTTTAAGTAATTCATGACGAGATTAATTCCAAAAATTAAAAGTTTAAGTAATTAATCGACAGCCAAAACTTGTTGAATCAGAAATGATTTAGTAGATATTATCATAATTTGGTAACATATTTTGGCTAATAAAACGTTGGATTACCTAATTTCACACACACAACGGTAAGCACAACGGTATTCATTCAGCATTTATTCAATACAAACAAAGTAAAAAATGTTGATTTAAAGTTTTAAACTGTTTATAAACATTTCACGAAAGAGCTTTATTCATATCGAAAAGAAAAAGCGAAAGAAAATCTGTAGTTGACACAAACCTAGCCTGACAGCACAGGAAGGTTATACACATCCTAATCACAATATAATGATCCTGCCAAGAAAAGTTTTCTCAAGCTGGCAGTTATATTTTTATTTGCTCCTCGTGAAAAATTGCAATCAGTCTTTGAGGGCTCTAGCTTCAGTAAATTTTCTTCTAATGCTGAATGGACCACTCTAGTAGCGCTACCAGAATTTCGGTGGGGAAGGGTTAACAACAGTTCTTACATTCACATAAATTAACGAAATAAGATTGCAATATTCTAAACAATAAGGGTTCTAGGAGGGTTAAAATTCCCTCCCTCACTGTCCCGAAACTATCATACATACCCTGGGACATTGCTTAAACTAAAAATTTTAAAATCTACCCTACCTGACAGACCTTTCATTAAGGGACTCTTCACTGACAATTTTTCTGAAAACTGAAGTTCTGAGACTGAAATTAAAAAAAAAACCTTACTTTAGACGAGTTTTAATAATGTTGGGGGAAGGAGGTTTGGGGTTCCTTCCAGAAATGTTTCGGAATTGAAGTCCGGAGCCTTTAAGATCAATATTTGCAAACCAGTGTAACTAGTACAATGTAAGTAATAAAATCCCCCCCCCCCCCGAAAAATTTCTAGATCCGTCCTTGCCTGACAGTTCGCTCATTTTAACGGTTTCAAACAAATAGAACACATAACGTTTCAAAAATAGATTCAAAAAAAAGTACGATATATTACTCACAACTCCCACAATCCTGAGTCACTCGGTCACGGGAATTCAGCGCCGTAATGGGACAATTTCCATAAGAATTCCGAAGAAAGATTCGCCTGCTGCTCCAACGATGTATGTATAAACCCCGTAATCTAAATTTGCATGGCGTCGCATTTTTACCACAATTACCCGAATCTATTCGCGCATGAGTTGGGTCAGTGGTTTAGAGAAATCTGTTCGACTGGATATATTCGAATGCCCCCGACCGAAGCATGCAATTATTCTTGTGTCAAAGTTATTCGCATCTGGAGGGAAATCACATCTGTTTTTCCGTCAAAAATGGATAATTTGAAAGCTATAAAACCGGCCCATGAAACAGCGTTCACCGGTTTGTGGACTTGGGCAGGTTACTGGAATCATATGATTATTGCCATTGAAAACGGAGATGGGAATGGAATACAAGAAGTATATTTGAAGTCAATGAAATTCCGCCGGCCCATCATGATCTGAAGATTCGAAGTTCGGTAATGCTTATTCTACAGGGCCGTTCGATGAGGGGGGGGGGGGCAATGGTGCGATCGCCACGGTGTCAAGATATGAGAGGGCGCTATTTATGCAAAGCTTTTGCTGCACTACAATTATTTGTTATTTTTAGCGTTATTATTTAAAAAGATTTTTGATTTCAAAAAAATTATATTTAATTCCTGTCTTTTATTATACTCGTACAGATGATATAATGCGATTTCAGATTACATATTATATTATGTAATAATAATTAAACGTAAAGATGTACGATACTTTTCCACTATACGCCCACCATTCTGTGTGGTGTGTGTGTGGGGGGAGGGGGGAGACATAAAATGTGTGCACCAGGCTTCCTCATCTCTTCGGACAGACCATGCTTCTATACTACGCTTTTATTTTTGATTCGACCTTCTTGCGATTGTCGAAGATGTACTTACTTCCGAACTATTTATTTTTAATTAAATTTTAAACATTTCCTGTCGATTAAAGATCTTTATTTGTTGGTTGATATAACCCGGTAGC
Organism: Uloborus plumipes; assembly: GCA_038373865.1. Taxonomy (NCBI): domain Eukaryota; kingdom Metazoa; phylum Arthropoda; class Arachnida; order Araneae; family Uloboridae; genus Uloborus; species Uloborus plumipes. Next base: position 16,454 of record JAXGGA010001589.1, on the reverse strand, counting down.
GTTTTGTAAAGGATCCCAGAGCATGCGAATAGTTTTAAGTCTTGGGTGTCATGCCACATGTTCTACCCTGTTTTCTTTTACCACGTTAAAACTTCCTCATTTCTTTATCAAATTCTATGATTTAGACTTCATTTTGAAGCTTACTGTTCCAGCATTCACGAAAAACAGACCATCTCTGTCTAAAAATTGTTTTTTTGTTACAAAAAGAGAACGCGTTTTTTTTTTTTTTTTTATCACACATTACTTCAATGAATAGCATCTAACATCTAAGCACCGGTGCGATTGGGTAGATCGTTGCGCCAAAAACCCCAAGAGCATAAGTTAGATTTTGGGATTTGTCACTTTTAATTAACTTTTTTCACCTGTAAATTTTGATCCAAATTTTCAACAAGATATGCAGTGAACTCTCACTTATACGCCGCCTCATTTATGAGCCTTTTTCATTTATACGACGATTATAAATGGTCCCAGCACATTCCATAGCAAAATAATGATAGTATCATTCTTTTATGCGCCGCTCTAAAGATAAATATTTCACTTATGCGCCGAATTTTCCCGAAAATTTAAAAATTTTTATTCATTTTCCTTTAAGAAAAAAGCATTTTTCTTCACTTTCCTTTTTAATCTTTCGCCTTTATTGCTCATAGTCTAAGATCCCACCGCAGTTTATCTACACTCATAGCGTACACTCATCACGTTTATATCAAATTAAAGCACATGTTTTTCTGAACGTGATGCACTAAGTCTTCGTATGTAAAAGTGCCCGAAACCTATAGGCAGCCTGGTCTAAACGGGACATATGAATGTAGTATTTCTACACTCATTGCGTACACTCATCACGTATATATCAAATTAAAGCTGAGTTTTTCCTGAACGTGATGCACTAAGGCTGCCTATGTAAAAGTGGCCGCAACCTCTAGGCAGCCTGGCCTAAACAGGTCACATGAATGTAGTATTTCTACACTCATCGCGTACACTCATCACGTATATATCAAATTAAAGCTGATTTTTTTCTGAAAGTGATCTTCTAAGGCTGCCTCTGTAAAAGGGGCCGCAACCTGTAGGCAGCCTGCATAATAGGTCACATAAATCTCAAATTTTTTCACTCATCACATGTATATCAAATTAAAGCAGATTTTTTTCTGAAAGTGATGCACTAATCTTCCACTGGAAAAGTGGCCGCAACCTATAGACAGCCTGGTCTAAACAGGCCACATGAATGTAATATTTCTACATTCATCGCGTACACTCATCACGTATAGATCAAATTAAAGCTGATTTTTTACTGAACGTAATGCATTAAGGCTGCCTATGTAAAAGTGGCCGCAACCTCTAAGCAGCCTGGCCTAAACAGGTCACATGAATGTAGTCTTTCTACACTCATTGCGTACACTCATCACGTATACATTAAATTAAAGCTGATTGTTTCCTGAACGTGATGCACTAAGGCTGCCTATGGAAAAGAGGCCGCAACCTCTAAGCAGCCTGGCCTAAACAGGTCACATAAATGTAGTCTTTCTACACTCATCGCGTACACTCATCACGTATATATTAAGTGAAAGCAGATTTTTTTCTGAAAGTCATGCACTAAGGCTGCCTATGTAAAAGTGACCGCAACCTCTTGCCAGCCTGGCCTAAATAAGTCACATGAATGTAGTATTTCTACACTCATCGCGTACACTCATCACATATATATCAAATTAAAGCTGATTTTTTTCTGAAAGTGATGCACTAAGGCTGCCTATATAAAAGTGGCCGCAACCTGTAGGCAGCCGGGTCTAAATAAGTTACATAAACGAAGAATTTGACATTTATGTGACCTGCTAGGCAGGCTGCCTACAGATTGCGGCCACTTTTACATAGGCAGCCTTAGTGCATCACTTTCAGAAAAAAATCAGCTTTAATTTGACATATACGTGATGAGTGTACGCGATGAGTGTAGAAATACTACATTTATGTGACGTGTTTAGGCTAGGCTGCGTAGAGGTTGCGGACACTTTTACATGGGCAGCCTTAGTGCATCACGTTCAGGGAAAAATCAGCTTTAATTTGACATATACGTGATGAGTGTACGCAATGAGTGCAGAAATACTTCATTGATGTGACCTGTTATGCCAAGCTGCCTACTGGTTGCGACCACTTTTACATAGGCAGCCTTAGTGCATCACTTTCAGAAAAAAATCTGCTTTAATTTGATATATACGTGATGAGTGTACGCGATGAGTGTAGAAATACTACATTCATGTGACCTGTTTAGGCCAGGCTGTCTAGAGGTTGCGGCTACTTTTACATAGGCAGCCTTAGTGCATCACGTTCAGGAAAAACTCAGCTTTAATTTGATATATACGTGATGAGTGTACGCAATGAGTGTAGAAATACTACATTCATATGTCCCGTTTAGGCCAGGCTGCCTATAGGTTTCGGGCACATATACATACGAAGACTTAGTGCATCACGTTCGGAAAAAAATGTGCTTTAATTTGATATATACGTGATGAGTGTACGCTATGAGTGTAGATAAACTGCGGTGGGATCTTAGACTATCACGGAAGGCATTTTTCCCGCATGAACTAGAGTTCGGAGAGGGACAACTATCCATAATGCATTGTTTTAGAGGGAACAGCTTGTAATTAGGTATGCTAAATTTTTTTTTCTCTTTATCATTGTAGTTACGTTACAGTCATTGTAAAACCGTACTATGTCCCTTTTGTATAGAAACTTCTTATTCATTCTCTCATTAGAGCCTATGTTGCGTTTTAGTCCTGTAAATAGGCTTGTTCGCTTATACGTCTCTCTCATTTATGCGCCTTTTTCTATTGGTCTCTTGGGCCGACGCATAAGTGAGAGTTCACTGTAATCTAAACTAATTGTAGAATTTTGAACCACAGTGTCACAGTTGCATCAAAACCGGAGAAGAAGATGTTTATTTTAGCATGGTAATTTGGCATGAATAATACTTCTTGAGGGTGCTTTTTTGGTTTTAGTTGTTGTTTCCTTTATACTTCATGAAAGTACGAAAGTAATGCATCATTTTTTTTTCTTTTAAATCGGCGAAAAATAACAATTCACTTAGTGCCTCTTTTTTTTTTTTTTTTCAAAAAATTGCCGTTAAAAATCGAATTTCTGAATTATTGATGTCAAGTGCGAAAGCTTCGAGCAGGTCAGCTAGTAATTCTAATACAATAAGATTCTTTGGTAAAACCACCCTTAAAATAAAATCCTCTAAAAGTTTGGTAATCTATATACATAAAAGACTACATTTGAAAACGTATGTCCGGGGTAATCTTCCAAACTACTGGACCGATTTCAACCATTTTTTCACCATAGATAGCTACAGTAACAGGGAGCAGGATAAGCTATAATTTATTTCTAAAAAGCTTAGTTTAAAAAAGTTATTATGGAAAACAGTTAATTTTATGTCATTTCCCCATTAAATGATTAAATTTTCAACCCATTGTTGCAAAAAATTTGGTGCCATGCAGCAACAATATTGATTGTAATCATATTGAAAATTTTGAACCAAGGCTTCTCTGGAGTAAGTATGGAATTTATTGCCTTCTAAGGATTTTTATATTTATCTGAGTCAACAATCGCTAACGGGTGAAATAAAAAAAAATTGATTTTGGCAATAGTTAGAGAATAGAAAGTGTTTATAGTCAAAAAAATTTCTAAATTAGGTACATAAGATGTTTTCACCTCACCAATGTTGTCACGAGGATAGAAACTAATAATGGGACTTATTTAACGAGCAATATTTGGAAATGGTTAATTTCAGTGCGATTGATACTGTAAATATATATTTATTTTAATATACCAAGCTTATAACATTTCCTATTTACTCAAACATTATTTGTAGCTTGCTATTTTTTTTTAGCTTGCATTATTTTTTTTATAGTTTATCCATAACATAGCCATTGTTTACAGAAGTAGCCATTATGTTTATAGATATGCACTTTAGTGTTGGGAAATTTTTGAATGAGTTTCACTAAACCACCCTACACCCACAGAAACCCGGGCAGGGCCGGGTACCCGGCTAGTTGTTTTATATTCTACTTTAAAAGGCGTTTATGCAAAGGAAGCATTATTTGTTTCACACGGGTAATAAATAACTGGTTAATAAATTTTACAAAATGAAAATGATTTCACAACTAATTATCCTAAACCAAACATAAGTCTCATTTTATGAATGATTTTACCAAACCTTCTTCATATTTGTGTAATTTGTTTAGAAGTTTTGATAAATGTTTATCAATGTTTAGTAACGAGCAAATTTTAGTGTTAATTACAGATTGAATATAGTTTTTCTTTTCATTACTACGATTTTAAGTATAAAATCGGTTTTCTTTAGAGATCAAAGAGCTTTAACTTTTGAAACCATATTTTTTCCTTTAACTGAAAATTTCTGCAGTAGTAAGGCTTTACTTGTTATTGACTTTAAAATGATCTTTTAAAGTACCCTAGAGAAATAACCTTTTTTTGTTTTCCAAAAGTGTTATTAGCTTTTTGGTTGACTTTTTTTAGCGGGCTAATTTTAATCTGAGTTTCCAACTCATTGTAGGACTTGTAAACCACAGTTATGCTATTATGATAAAACTGGAAAAAAACACACACAATGTTCATTTTAGCATAAGGGTGAATATCAGGAAAAGTGCCAATTTGACCATGGAAATTTTCAATTTTTAAAGATACTCAGAAAATAAAATAAATAAAGTGTTTCAAATACACATTAGTGACAATTTTTATAAAAAATTAGGGGCATGGTCAAGGTGAACATTTACCCCCATTTTAGGGGGGGGGTGGTCTTTGGGCGTTACAAACATGATGAGAATGCTACCGATCTGACAAATATTACAGATTTCACACTTAGTGCTCGAAGGTAAACACATTCACTAACTTTTATGTTTAAAAAGAAAATAATGATTACTTTTAGAATATAATAACACTTACACAGCCTGAACGCTTTTTTGTTTCATAAATAAAATTATAGACTAATTAAAAGTTAGTTAAAGTTTAAATTAGTGCGACAATTTTTTTTTTCAAACAGATAAATAGTTTAATAGTTAAAAAATCAAAATAAAATAAAATTCTTAACACAATCTTAAAAAACGAAATTAATTCAAGACAGTCAGGGTTTGGCGGGGTGGAGATATGCACTAAACTGTTCGTGAGTTTTCCATTTTAAAACAAAATCATATTTTTGGGTGCAGAGTTACGAACGAAGGTCTGAATATTGATGTAAAAGAAAAGAGGGTAAAAAATGGCAATAATTTTGATTGAAAACTCAAATTTTGCGAAAAAATTATTGTTTTTGAAGCATTTAAAAAAACAATAAATAAACTGCTTCCAATAATGGAAAATTTGGCAGGAAAAACGATGCACTAGAAATTATTTTTGTTCTTTAAAACTCAACTCATAACACGAAGAAAGAATTGCGAAAAACCATCGGTAACGCATGCATCAGTTTCGTAACAAATATCTTCTACTTCGACGCTGCCGACATGACAAATTTCCCGTAATATGATAGCTGAACATCCCGAATTAAAGATTCGAAAATAAAAACACCTTATTATGTCCATGGCAATAGGTTTCTTTTCCATTATGCAAAAATGGATTGAAAAATTAATTTATTTTGTGTCTTAATTTCCGTTGCCGACATGACACTTCATTTGGTAGAACCAGAAAAGTCAAGATTGAAAAATTCGTACCTGTAATTCAGTGCAGCCGAAGTGAAAATTTTCTATCGGAACTGAAACATCACATATTAGGGCTTCATCCAGCGTAATTTTTTGGCGCCAAAATTTTTTTGTCTAGATTTTATTATTCCGGAAGTTGGCTCACTCGTCATGTTATGAAAACTTGTGACAAGCAGAAATTGCTTTTTTTTTATCGATCTAAATTCATTTTATCTTTAACACAAGAGTTAATCGTCATAGATGAACATAAAACACGTTATTTCCTTTTGTATTTGTTTCTGCTGCGATGTTTTAGAATCCACAGGATTTTTTTGAACTTTGCGATTCGAATGTGTGACACGCTGCCGACATGACATTGAGGCAATAAAGAGTTCTATTGTCACAAATTAAAGTAAAACCTGGAAATTTTGTCATGGATTGTATGTGCGACGCAGTTTACTGTATGACAAAAGAAAATTTTTTTGTTTTTATTTGGAAGTGCTTGAGAAATTTATTCGTGACTTAAATTAGCACTTTTCCTGATATTCACCCATGAAGAATATTGCCTAAATGTTTTTTTTTTTTTGGTTGTGTCTTTAATACTTAATGTATCATTTAAATCATCAAAAAATATACCTAAATTCACCTTGTGCCTGCTTTTCGAAAAATTACCGTTTAAATAACTTGAATTTTTGAATTACGGCTGCCCAGAGCGAATGCTTCTCTCAGGTCTGCTAGTATTGCTTATAATTCTACTTTCTTATGTAGGTGTGAAACAGTTCGAACTCAAACTATTCGGCAATTATGTAGCTTAAAATTCAAATAACTTGTCTAGAAAAAATACGAAATGATTGCAAATTAATTTAATTGCTTTCGAAACTGGTCACCATATCAAACCCCGTGCCGAAAACACCCCAGACACGTCTGTGATTTATCCTGCAAATGACTGTGAGAAAACTGTTACTTTCAGACTTAATGACTTGCAGAAAAATCAAAGCTGCCTTTCAGAAATGGCTGTGAGAATACTTTTACTTTCAAGCTTAATGACTTGCAGGAAAGATCAAAGCTTAATGACCGATTAGCGATTAAACGTGCGTCCCATTAAACGCTTCCCTATTAATAACATCGACGAATTCCTGATGCATTTGTGGGAAATAATACCGTTTGTGATAAGTGGAATGATTGTTTCGCTTGACAAGATTTGAGAAATCCGAATTTAAAAGGGAAAAAGAAAGATTGATAGTTTCCAAAAATAGAGCTTTATGCGAAGAATCAAACGCTTGATGAAGAAACAAAAGTTTGAGAATGTTGACATGTTCTAGTAGGAGTTTTTTTTTCTTTTCATTTGCTTTGGATTGGTAAGAAAAGGGAGGAGGAGCTTGAAGTGAAGCTTTTTTAATGAGATTTTTATTCTAGTGCTAAGCATCATTAAAACCAAAATGGAGTTTAAGATGATAGTTTGACAATTTGGAATAAGTTATCCATTTGGTTCTACTTAATAAATAAAAAAAAATTTAATTTCATTGATACTGTAAATGGATAATCCGATAACATAATGATTCTCTCTCTCTCTCTCTGAATAAATAAATAAACAAACAAATAAATAAATAGTAATATTAGTAGAAACTCGAGAAAAAGAAAGGGTAATTACAAAATTTGACAAGTTTTGCCTATTTTATTTATTTGAAAAATAATTATTGTTTTCCTTCATTACTTTCTGTTAGCATTACCTTTCTTCTGATTAATAACCTGTGAAATTTTCAATTCAATCAATAGTCTTCTATCTGTCAGCATTTTTTTTTTTTTTTTTTTGAGATAGAGTGTAGTTGAATTACTCGAATATGAAAGATTGCAGTGAAAAGTGATACACCAAGTTTTAAATTTCCCAGACGTTTTTATACTTTTGCTCCGAAATCCACCACTTTTCCTGCACAAATGAGCAAGAAAACTGCATAAGCGTGTTTCATCGTTACAAGGAAAGCCTCTTTCAATGAAAATAGTTTGAGCTTGTCTTTCCATCCATAAGCTCCAATTATTTGAATTGAAAAAGACATTCCTTGTTACGCCGAAACACGTGTATGCAGGCTTTCGACTTATTTCTGCATTATTACGTTGTTTTTTATCACTGAATTTATCAAACACAAATATATTTATTTATTTCCTCGTTGTGCATTGTTTCTCAATTATCTTGTTCAATTAGTGCATCTTGTTAAGTACAACTAGAAAACCTCATATCTCATTTCTAGAAAGTTGCAGAAATCCTGTGTTTCATATCTTGATCAATTAGTGCATCTTGTTAAGTACAACTAGAAAACCTCATATCTCATTTCTAGAAAAATGCAGAAATCCCGTGTTTCATATTAAACTATTAACTAGTACAACGTTACGTGACATATTAAACTAATATAACGAATTTTATGTTTAATTATATATTAAATCGTAAGTAATTAAACCAGTAAACTATCTAGGCCAGTCTTCAAATTTTAATTGAAATTAACTGATTTCACTCCCACGTACCCGCTTGTAACAGGTTCAAAGTTACTATCACGCAATCTGTTCATTCATCTTCTTATTAAGTGTCAAACCGGCGTGGGTCTATGAATATTAAATAATTCCAAGGCATTTTATGCAGTGATGGGTGCGGAGCCTGCATTTCACGCGAATTTCTATCTGCCCTGCATTTACTTGTTGAGGACTAGAACAAAAATAAAAAATGTAAAGAATAACTCAAGGCAGGAAACTTCGAGGAAGTTATGTATCTTAGGCATGAAGTATGAATGTGTGGTAGAAAGTTAGAGAGATTAATGAAATTTTGTGATGTCAGTGATCGTGGCCTACATCATCTACACTGGAAAACACAAGCTATTGTTTTTACAGTATAACACTGAAAGCAGAGGTTTCAGTTTAAAACTGTAAAAGCGCAGTAATAAACTGTAAGAATAGCTATTTTACAGTTTATTACTGTAAAACTAGAAATTTTACAGTTTATTACCATAAAATGAGCTCTGTATTATATTGCAAAAGCAACAGTATAATACTCGCAGCAGAGATTCAGTTTGAAACTGTCAAATCCTCAGTAGTAAACTGTAAAACTAGAAATTTAACAGTTTATTACGGTAAACTAGCAATTTTACAGTTTACTAGCTGCGTGGCCCGGCGTGGCACGGGATACCTTTGTATAAATGTACTATTCAACACAATGACCAAGATAAAAATACCACACACTTTTATTATGTGTTTAGATAAGTACCCATGTTGTACTAAACCATGACAAATCAAATTATTTATTTAGATTAGTAACTATATGTAACTATTTTTTAAAAAGTTAGACTCATTTGAAGCCAACGCATATACGTGCTACATAAGGAAAAAAACGTTAAAAGAATAATTAAACACTACCCAATATAAAAATACTATGCAATTAAATTATGTGTTTAGTACCAATGATACAAAATAGTAAAAACGTTACAAAAATATGACGAATCATATTATTTACTTAGATTAGTAACTATCTTAAATCATTAAAAAAAAGAAGTTTTGACTCATTTGAAACCTACTTACCTTCCTATTACATAAGAAAAAAAAAGTCAAAAGAATAAGACAACAATGCCCTATATAAATATACTATGGTTTTAAATTATGTGCTTAGTTAAGTACCTGAGGTACACTATATTAATAAAGTTGCAAAGAACAACCACAAATGAAAAACAAATACTAACAATTCAGAAATAAGGAAGACAAAAGTTAATGAGCGATTCCATACCAAATCACCGAAAAAAAAAAAGTTGGTCGCACGACCGACTCGGATTTTTTTTTAATTTGGTACACAGATTGATGGTATAGAGGTATGAAAAAGCCCAAAAGGAAAGTTACCTGCTCCACTTATTTTCTGAGATACATGCCCTCAAAGTTTGTCCGCCACGTCAAAATACTAAAAAAGTGATGTTATTTAATCATTTTTTATAAAAAATTGTACTCATGCAAAATAAAAGTGTTAGATATCTATGGAAACTAGTTACTCCAGGCATTCTGAAAAAAAAATACTAGAACGTTCATAATGAAAATTGCCAAGGTACAGGGCTCTTTGAAGTTGTCACCACAAAAACTTGATTTTGCAGATTTTGCTAAAATTCAGGCATTTATTACAAAAAAAGGCAAACAAAACCAAAGGTTTTCTCACTTTCTGGTAGTGTACAGGTCCTCCCTGTAAATTGCTACGCAATAAATTTTTTGGGTTTCTCACTCCTTCTTGGAAATATTTTAGCTTAAAGATAAGCCGTAAGGCAAAAAATGCGTTTTTGGCCATCTTGGCAGCCATTTTTCTCATAAAGGGGGAGCAGTAGAAACTTTAATTTTTTTTTTAAACAAGCCACTGATATGTTAGCTATTCACAGGAAAAGAGTTTACTTTTGGTTATTTCTCCCATTAAGAGATATCCTGCTGACAGTATATGCATGTTTTTCGCGACGACCATATGCTTTTGTTCCCCCTCTCATGGACTTAAAATTAATTAAACCAAAAAATAATGATATATTTATTATTAGCTGTATTATCTACCTAATATGTCATGAAATTTAATTTATTAAATCATTGAACAATAAATTAGATAATTGATGAAAAAAAGAAAAAGTTTTTCTCTGATGCCTGAGCATTTTGCATTCATAATTATAAAGCACTAAATACTTTCTTGAGAAATTAATTAACATAAATGAGCTCTAAATAGTTATATTATAAGCAATACCCAATCTTGTGATTGGGATACTCCTGTTTTTAATTGAAGAATTTCTTGAATATCACATGAATATCAGGAAAATAAATGAGGTCTTTTCGTTTGATGTAGGATATTTTATGACAAATTTCATTTGATGGGCTACTAACTGAGCATGGTGATAAAGAGCTATTAATTTCAGCATCGAATTCCATTTTACCTTATTAACAGTTAAATATTTACAAAATAATTAAATAAATAATTTAATATAAAGCCATGCTTGAAGAATTAAAATTAGTGCAACTAATTTATTCCCATACTGATCTTTACAAAATTGACATGCGTTGGGCACTGATAAGAACTGACAAGAAAAAGTTTACTCACTAAAATATTAGTTCACAGATACTATAAAGCATACATTCTATTTTCCACAAAATAATACTGCAACAAAGAACAAGGGTATCCTCCTGTTTATAGCCATCAATCAGGAACATCCAATCACAAGATTGGGTATTGCCTATGAGATAAATATTCGAAGCTCCTTTATTTTAATTGATTTTTCAAGAAATTCTTTAGTACCTACCCCTTTAAACCCTTGTTCTTTGTTGCAGTATTATTTTGTAGAAAATAGAATGTACGCTTTATAGTATCTGTGAACTAGTATTTTAGTGAGTAAACTTATTCTTGTCATTTCTTATCAGTGCTCAACACATGTCAGTTTTGTAAAGATCAGTATGGGAATAAATTAGTTGCACTAATTTTAATTCTTCAAGCATGGCTTTATATTAAATTATTTATTTAATTATTTTATAAAAATTTAACTGTTAATAAGGTAAAATGGAATTCGATGCTGAACGTAATAGCTCTTTATCACCATGCTCAGTTAGTAGCCCATCAAATGAAATTTGTCATAAAGTATCCTACATCAAACGAAAAGACCTTATTTATTTTCCTGATATTCATGTGATATTCAAGAAATTCTTCAATTAAAAACAGGACTATCCCAATCACAAGATTGGGTATTGCTTATAATATAACTATTTAGAGCTCATTTATGTTAATTAATTTCTCAAGAAAGTATTTAGTGCTTTATAATTATGAATGCATAATGCTCAGGCATCAGAGAAATACTTTTTCTTGTTTTCATCAATTATCTAATTTATTGTTCAATGATTTAATAAATTAAATTTCATGACATATTGAGTAGATAATACAGCTAATAATAAATATATAATTATTTTTTGGTTTAATTAATTTTAAGTCCATGAGAGGGGGAACAAAAGCATATAGTCGTCGTGAAAAACATGCATATACTGTCAGCAGGATATCTCTTAATGGGAGAAATAACCAAAAGTAAACTCTTTTCCTGTGAATAGCTAACATATCAGTGGCTTGTTTAAAAAAAAAATTAAAGTTTCTACTGCTCCCCCTTTATGAGAAAAATGGCTGCCAAGATGGCCAAAAACGCATTTTTTGCCTTATGGCTTATTTTTAAGCTAAAATATTTCCAAGAAGGAGTGAGAAACCCAAAAAATTTATTGCGTAACAATTTACAGAGAGGACCTGTACACTACCAGAAAGTGAGAAAACCTTTGGTTTTGTTTGCCTTTTTTTGTAATAAATGCCTGAATTTTAGCAAAATCTGCAAAATCAAGTTTTTGTGGTGACAACTTCAAAGAGCCCTGTACCTTGGCAATTTTCATTATGAACGTTCTAGTATTTTTTTTTCAGAATGCCTGGAGTAACTAGTTTCCATAGATATCTAACACTTTTATTTTGCATGAGTACGATTTTTTATAAAAAATGATTAAATAACATCACTTTTTTAGTATTTTGACGTGGCGGACAAACTTTGAGGGCATGTATCTCAGAAAATAAGTGGAGCAGGTAACTTTCCTTTTGGGCTTTTTCATACCTCTATACCATCAATCAGTGTACCAAATTAAAAAAAAATCCGAGTCGGTCGTGCGACCCCCATTCGGTGATTTGGTATGGAATCGCTCTAATAGAAAAATCCTACAAAACAAATTATGTACCTGAATATCAAAGAAAAACACGAAAACCATTTCGTGATCTGAACCATGTGGCAAGAGGCAAGACTCTCGAGGCTAGAGCAATTGTCAACCAGCGCTCTCTACACAGTTGCTAAAAAAATATTTTTAACGAACGACATCTCTCGAGCAGAGTGGAAACTAATCCATATTAAAAGGCAAGAGCGACTGCTTGATTGTCAACCATTGAATGTAGAGGGCGCCTCCACAGTAGCAAAAGCTTAGCAATACTCTTTATGAGCGCCATCTCTCGAGAAGAGAAGAAACTAATTCGTTTCGTAGAGTTTATTATTTTTTACATTATTATTTTTAGTTATAACAATAACTCCTATAGCCTAAAGCCTTCCTGGATAAATGGACTATTCAATACAAAAATAATTTTTCAAATCGAACCAGTAGTTCCTGAGATTAGCGCGTTCAAGCAAACAAACAAACAAACTCTACAGCTTTTTATTATTAGGATAGATTACTATAAAAGTAGCTATTTTACAGTTTATTACTATAAAATTAGCAATTTTAGTTTTTTACTATAAAATTAGCTGTATTATACTGTAAAAAAATATTTATTTTTATAGTGTAGAGTACTTTAAAACACAATCTTGTGTTATCCTTCTCACTACCCGTTTGAACTGTGTAGTCGAAATCTGAACATAACAGCTTGTAAATGGTGTCATTTGCAGAGAAAAAAACGTGTGATGTGACATCAGTTTATATTTTAAGTTTATCATGTATATTGTATAGTTCTAATCTGAAAAGTTGAGCAATGACCTTGCCAATGTGTACCTCTCTTAGGGTTAATAGGGAAGTGTATTTGACTCTGAATTGAGTTTGGTTACTTTCATATTGTATTCCTACTCAAATCTGCTGCAATAGCACCTTCCTTTTTTTTGAACTTGACGAAAAGGGGCAAACATTGTCAAGGTCATAGCTCAACTTTTCAGAGGAGAACAATACTATTTTGTGGAAGTGTAGCATTAAGGTTCGATTTTCATAAACTAGCATCGCTGCACAACATGATCATCTAAAAATATCAATTCAAACATCACCTTTTATTTATCTCAAGTGCAAATAGACAGAACAGCCCCTTCTTGCACTCGCTTCTTCAGTTACAGTGACGTACTCTCAGGAGCCTCGGTTTCATACTGTTGTACTATGCACAATAGACGAGGGTAGATAGATTGTAAGATTGAGAAAGCTCTTGACCCTTCTTCTGCTTACACCTACCCAAATGCAGATCTTTGATTTTTCTTTGTTTGATCAAATCGTGAAACTGCCACCCTTGCGCATCTTTCTTTCAATTTTTACATAAAGTTTCAACTAAAAAACTGCAGAACTAGGGGAATTGCCCTAGAAGTTGTCGCCCGGGACAAAAGCCCCATCTCTCTTCCCCCTCTTAGATCTGACCCTGCTCCTACTTCAATCCCATAACAACCAGTAATTCTCTTCGTTTTTCAACTAACTTGTTACTTGTTAAGATTCAAAACCAAGACTTTCTAAACGAAAGGATCGGTAAAAGACTGAATGTGTCACTTGAAATATTAATTACTAGCAGTACCCGCACAGCGATGCCCGTGCAAAAAAGTAAAGAAAGTCAACTGAATAAATTTAAATTCACTCCACTCTCTTAAGTAAAATTATTATATTCTTTAATTCAAATGTGCACCACGACCTTTTAAAATATATTGATGACACTTTTAATGCCATATTTCAGTTTGTAGTGTTCAATGCGAGGATTATTTTAGTTTTAAAGACTTTTTTCTTCTTTTCGTGTGTGTGTGAGGAACTTATTTATTTTTAGCGAAATTTTTACGTTTCAATGGAACTTTTGACACAACTGTAGAGCCAAGATTTTCGAAAACTCTCAACGACCACAGCAATATTGCCCTTGAAATTTAATATAATTCACCGATTTAACCGTAATTTCAATGTAAAATTGGTCGCCAAATCTAAATTTATTAACATAGGGAACCGATTGTATCAGGTAGATCAGCTACAACCATTCTTCCATGATTTTAATGTGAACATTAAAAGGAAAGAAATATAATGTCTTTCGTACCATCTCTTTGAAGTGATTACAATCTAACAGTGACTCTCAAATAATCAAGATTTCACTGGCCGGGAAGTTTGGAAAATTTCCCGGTTAACTGAATAGCGGTGTTACAGAAAATGTCAGAATGGAACTATTATTATTAAAAATTTAGTGATGGCGGCATTAAATACATGTTTTAAACATGCAATAAAATACGCTTTAAACTGCAAACAACTACTGTTCCTTCCCAGACCGTTTTATTTTTCTTTGAGTTGGAGAAAGTAGTGTTTCACTGGATGGGAGGTTTGGTAAATTTCCTGATTGTCGCCAAACTTTACGACGCCAAATGCGAAGAGGAACTGATAAGCCATCCCTAAATTTTTAACAATGATAGTTCCATTGTGACATTTTCGGGAACCCCGAATTTTGAGGAAGTCAACTTAATAAATTTAAATTCACTTTAACCTCCTCTGAAGAAAAAATATTATATCCTTTAGTTCAAATGCGCTCCACAACCTTTTAAATTCCACTTAAAGTCATGTTAAAGTTTAAATCAATTCGCCAAATAAATATAAGAGACAGAAAGTTAAGTAAGTAACAGGAGATATTAATTAATCAAACTAGGTGACCCGTGCGGAATTCCGCAAAAAAAAAAAAAAAAAAAAAAAATCTAAACTTAAAATTGAGTTATTCAGGTACAAAGATTTCAGTCCTCGATTGGATGTGTTAGATTTCGTGTCTTAGTTTCGCTCCCCTGCTAAGGCGGTTTATTTTAAAACATTGGTTGTCGTGGTATAAAACAGAGGATACCTTTCTGCCCCCATTACGATAAACTTTTCAAAGAGATCGAAGACACGTTCACTTTTACAACTACTACAAAAGTGATACCCTATATTAAAATCAAATACCCAAGGCTACTACTAAACTAAATACTAACGTTATCGCAAAACTACCATAGTATTTTGAAACAATAAAAGTTACAATTAAGGTTTACCGAGCTAAGCCTTGGCTTGAAATGTCGCATTTAAAATTGATTTGAGCAACAATGTAACGATTTTGACAGTTGAGCAAAAAATTTAACTTTTTCAAACTTCAATCGCTTATAAGTCGCTTAAACGTGGATTTTCGAGATTCTCGTTACGCGGCGCTAGCGGAGAAACGTTCTAAAGAACGCATTTTTTTAAATCTTTCGAATGAAATCAAAATGGAGACGATACGACAATTATTTCGCTAGATAGAGTCAATTTTGTGCCCAAAAATTGAAGTTCGAATAA
The DNA here is from genome assembly GCA_038373865.1 of Uloborus plumipes. Classification (NCBI taxonomy): domain Eukaryota; kingdom Metazoa; phylum Arthropoda; class Arachnida; order Araneae; family Uloboridae; genus Uloborus; species Uloborus plumipes. The sequence continues at coordinate 720 of JAXGGA010001589.1, read as the reverse complement.
AAAACGAACCGACACTTTTTAGAGGGTGGGTCTAATTTTCGTCAATAGCCCGCGGGATAAGCTTCAAAATCATAAATTTTCTTGCAATTCGATAAAGAAATGAGCGAGTTTCGACCGGGTATAGGATTCGGCTTAGAGAAATAATATATGGAGATTGAATAAATTTTCAAGGCTTAAATCTATACGCAAATTTAAACCACAAAGTAACTTCAGGGACAAAAGAGCAGCTGATCAGGAAAATGGCTCTAGTGTTTCAGTTCTGCGTAGAGTTAGGCCTTGAAAATTGACTAAATTTGATTAATTAATATCTCCTGTCCTAATTAACGGACAGAAACGTGCTAAAACTTTTCTTTTTCAGAAAAAAAAAACCCTTTCCAACGATGTATAATGTTTTGGGGTGGGGGAAGGTTTTCCCCCCTCAATTATGGCGGATACACCAAAAATGAGACTAATTAATTAATTTAAAAATAACTAATTCGAAATTAAAAATTTGGGCTTCGAGGTGCACGAGGGCGGGGTACGTTCGAATTTTTGAGCCAAGTTTCAGGTCTGTAGGTGCTGTGGGGGCTTCTGGCCAGCGGTTACAAACGTACAAACGACAAACGAACACCGTCATCTTTATATATATAGATGTACACACATGCACATTTCACAGGTCATTAGGGTTTACATTGTTCAAATTCTAAATTATATACCCCCCCCTCCCAATTTACTTTTAAT